>JAKOGI010000578.1:155000-212500 GCA_029747015.1 Carnegiea gigantea | reverse complement strand
AACCTATTACATCGCCCCCTTGATGTATACATTTGGGTTTGCACATCAAGTACAAATTACCTACTCAGGTAAACGTCTACCACCACCATGGCATACCATTTACCCCAAACATTTACCCACTACAGAGCCAAAAACAATCAAAACAATGTCATCCCGCATATAAAATCGTTTAAAATTACAAACAATTTTCACATACCTGTTGTCTACCACGCTGCTTGTAGCCAGCTACCTATGTCAGGCGCTCCAACCCTTGCTTCTCCAACTTCACGCCTCACCTTCATCCTCACATGTACACCACCACCCAGCACTCCAAGCTCAACTCTACCATTCTCCTGCACTTTCTCCAATACACTTCCACCCACTCATCTTCTCCCACAATCGCCTCTTTCTTTTCAAATGGGGGTCAACTATCAAGACACTTTCAATAATAATTGCGCAATAACAGAGATGTGGAGGAGTAGATTCGGCTATGGAGAGCCCTTGAGAGAGATTGAGCGTGGTCTGAAGTTCCCCCAAACCCTCACTTCTAGTTTAAAGATTTTTTAGAGAGAGAAAAACATAGTAGGCAACAAGTGGAGAGAGTGAGGTAGATTACTCATTAAGGACTTTTTTGTCTTTTCACTTCAATTCCCATTTTCAACCTTAGAATTTTCCCCCCAAAACTAACACCTATTTGTTGCAAAAAAAATGCCATGCTTGTGGGCCTGTTAAAGTTTAAGCTAGCTGTAAATTTCCCGAAGAAAACCAAGTAACAAGCATATACTTTTGAACAATGTATACCTTTTTTAATGATGTGATCCCACCCACTGTCTTCTGTCTAATGCATGATACATCAATGTTTGTGCTAAAAAAGATGCTAACCAAAAAAAACAACAAAAACTTTATTGAAGGCTTTATCATTTTTAGACAAAAGAGGTATATTCCCATTACATTTACAGGGTGGTACTATTAAATGGAAGAGAGTGCCAATAATACTCATTGTGAGGGGAATGTTTGATACGATGAGTGACTTTTCCATTTGGAAAACTAATTGCAGTAGAAATAAATGTTTATTCTTCATGTTTTACTCTTTTAGATATTATATGAGGTAGACATCAAGAACATGTCGAATGAGGGGCAAATCTTTATCTTTTGGCTTTTGGCATGTTTTCTTGAGGCTGAGGCAATCTATGTGTAGAAGGCAAAAATTTTTCATATGATGCCACGTGTAAAAAAAATGACTAATCGAAAATTGCCATGTGTCATGTTGACTTTGATGTACCTGCTTGGTTAAAATTAGATGTAGCTAAATTCAGCCAGTTAAAAGCTGTCACGTGTCATTGATGATGCAGAAAATAGTAATTATTTCTCTTTTAAAATTAAGTGAATAATTACTAAGATATGGGCCTAGGACCAACGTCTAACTCAAACACTAGCCTTCGAGCCTATAAATAGGGGTCTTTCCCCCTCATTTTAGAGGAGAGCTCAACATTCAGCATCCTACAGGCTCTAGAGTCAAGACTACAGACGACATCCAGCTACCAAGCAATAACGATCAAAGTCAGCTAGCTCAACATTTTCTGCAGCCTCAAATTGAAGTCTACTTCAGAGTTCTTCATCCAATTCATCGATCGAGATCAAGCAACCTCGCCCTCACATCGATTAATCTGGCTAACTACATTCAACATTCAGCATTTGCAGAATTTAGAGTTCAGACGACAAGGAGCATTTAGCTACCAAACGAGAAGGATCAAAACTTGCAGAGCTTGAGAAACTACAATCAGCCACTTGTAGAACAAAATCAAGAATACTCTTTAAAGTTCTTGAGCTGATTTGCATCAATCGAGATCAAGCGTCACGCCCTCGGAATATTCAAGTCATTAGGAGATCGAATTAGAAGATCATCTTATTATATTTAATTCAGAGATTGTACCTATATACAACATCAATACAAAATTCGATTTGTTTATGAATTTCTTGTCTAATTTATTTTAAGATCGAAATTTGTGTTTACAAATTTGGTATGCCCGGTAGAACATCTCTGCCTCTCATCTCTTTCTTTAAACAAACGATTTCACTTCTTTGAAGATGATATGACTCCCAAGAATGTCATCCTCCAACCTCGAAAGAAACAGACTATTGGATCCGCATATGAAGGATCCTCAAAGGCTAGTATTGGATCTGGCAATCAAAGCACCAGAATGATGACTAGGAGCATGTCTAAAGCTGATGCCTTCATAACCTTAAAGAAACAAGTCGTGGCTCTAACTCTGCAGTCACACAAAACTCAAAAATTTGGCTCCAACTTGCCTTTTGATGGAGTCAATCAAATTAATTGTCTCTCTAATTTGAAACTAAAGCCTCTTGCTGCTTTTAATACTATGAAGACTTTACCTCGAGGAATGGATGAATTTCAAACATACATCAATCCTGCCTTTCAGCCTTTCAGTGCAGAGGATGACAACTATGATGGTAGTGATTCTTCACTAACATCTCCAAGGGACTTACATTTCTCCCAATCAGAAACTGAGTCTTCCAACACAGTCATCATGCCACCTATCAACTTAGAGGAACAATTAGCAGACATGAAGGCCAAGCTCGATAAACTCTTAAAGGAAAGCGCAAAAAAGGACGCACAAATTAAGCGTAAAAAGGAGCAGATTGCTAAGCCAGTAAAGAAGTTGGAAAAGAAATCCTTTGAAGCTTCAAACAAAGGTTCAGGCACTAAAGGCTCTGATAAAGAGTCCAACCACAGTGAAGAATTTGACGACAAGTGCAAGGCAAAGAAGGATCGCTGTTTAGGCTCGATGTGTATTGAGCAGATACAGAGCTTGATAGCAAATGCAGTCAAGGCTCAATAGGTAGGAGGGTCTCACAAGATCCACTTGTATACAAAGCCTTATACGAAGAGGACAGATGCTCTTTGCATGTCCCATTGCTATCAGCCTCCCACGTTTAACCAGTTCGATGGCAAGGGTAACCCCAAGCAGCACATCGCCCATTTCATCGAAACCTATAGCAACGCTGGCACTGAAGGTGATCGATTGGTGAAACAGTTCGTGTGATCCCTCAAAGGAATTGTATTTGACTGGTATACAGACCTTGCCTCTGAGTCCATTGATAGCTGAGGGTAAATGGAAAGTGAGTTCTTGAATCGTTTCTATGGCACACACCGTGCAGTTAGTATAACAGAGTTGACTAAGACAAGGCAATGTAACAACGAGCCAGTTATCGATTACATTAACCATTGGCGTGCTCTCTCTCTGAAGTGTAAAGACCATTTGTCTGAGTCTTCAGCTACCGAGGTGTGTGCCCAAGGGATGGATTGGGGTATACTTTATGCTTTGCAAGTGAACAAGCCCAAAACATTCCAAGAATTAGCAACACGAGCTCATGATATGGAGCTTACAATTGCCTACTATGGAAGACGACTCAATGATGATGAATCAGTGGCATCGTCAAGAATTGAAAGCTCCATGCTCAGAGACTCCGAAGAGAAAGAATGTCCTTATTCTGAGTTTGATGTACCAGAAATGCTTAACAAACTTCTTCAGAAAGGACTTATAGAACTCCCAGAGTCAAGTCATCCTGAAGAAATTGGAAGAACTAATGATCCCAAATATTACAAGTATCACAGGATCATCAGTCATCCCATAGAGAAGTGAAAAGCATTTAAAGGACAAGTCCTGCAACTTGTAAAAGAAGGAAAAATCACACTAGACGAAGAAGACACCGAAGAATCTGATTGATTGTCTCCTAGAAAGTGCTTTGGAAGATAGCAACCCAAAATTGGTATTTAGGGGGTAGACTTCCAAGCCAACCTCTATAGACTTCTAAGTCATCAAAGAACTTACAGACTTTCACGTCACTCTTTGTAGAGACTCGAAGAGTTTCAAGTCACTCATTTTAGATTTTCAAGTCACCAAACTCTAAGACTTCTAAGTCAACGTTTACAGGCTTCTGAGTTGATAAACTCTAAGACTTCTAAGTCAGCTTCAACAAATAAGTCATCAAACTCTCAGACTTCAAAGCTAGTCCTATCAAACTCTGAAGTCAAGCTTGACAGACTCAAAAGTCATCAAATCTCGTGGACTCCAAAGTTAAACTTTCAGGACTCCTAAGTCATCAAATTTTGCAGACTCCCAAGTCATCAAACTCGCATAGACCGTCAAATCATCAAAGTTTCAGAATCTTAAGTTAGCAAAGTAAGAAATTATCAAGTCATTCAAATTCAAGACTCCTATGTCATCAAATTTTATCAACTCCCAAGTTGTCACATTAGAAAATTCTCAAGTCATTTGTATTAAAGTTCTAAGTCAACAAACTCCAAGACTTCTAAGTCAACGTAACTATATGCTTAATGAAGACCTTCAAGTCACTCCGCAAGACTGTCAAGTCACACTGCAAGACTGTCAAGTTATAAAACAACTTTGACCCTCAAGTCACCCTTAAGACTTCTAAGTTCAAACTTCTAGACTCTCAAGTCAACACAGACTATCAATCACCTACAGGATGCTTAAGCCATCAAAATCAAAGACTCTTAAGTAATCAACATCGTAAACTCTCAAGTCATCAATGACATAAGCTTTCAAATAAAGTTTAAAGATTCTTAAGTCATCTAAGTTGTAGGCTCACAAGTCAAACAGAGTTGCCGACTTTCAAGTTATTGAAGACTTTCAAGTCATCTTTACAGACCCTCAAATCATTGATATAATAGACTCTTAAGTCTTCAATGTCAAAGACACCAAAGAGATAGACTGTCAAGTCGGTAAAATGTAAGACTTCTAAGTCATCACATCGCAAAGATTCCTAAGTCGTAAAACTTTCTGACTTCCACATTAATTCTAGAAGACTTCCAAGTCACAAATCTCGTAGACTTCCAGGTCGATTTTTTTTTTTTAGAACTTCAAAATTGTTTCTTCAAGACTCCTAAGTCAACGAAATTACTGACTCCCAAGTCACCAAGTTGATTCTCAAGTCATCAAAGTTCAAGTCTCCCAAGATATCAAAATTAAAAGACTACCAAGTTATCAAAGCTCTAGACTCCACAATCAAGAAAGTTCTAGGCTCTAAGTTATCAAACTCAAAGACTCAGAAATCATCAAGGCCAAAATGCTCAGCCATCAAAGTAAAAGACTATCAAGTCATTTTATCAAAGGTGTTGACTCCTATGTCACTAAGCACATTTTCAAATAGTCACCAACTTGTTACAAACTTTTAGAACGACTCCAAGTTGGGGGCAACAATAAGGTTACATCCTCCTTCATATTAGCGATATAGGTGCCTTCTTTCAAATTGGCAGTCTTTTCCTCCAAGTCAGACGCTGACAATGTGTAAAATCAAGCTTTCGGTGTCTGATCAGAAGGGCCATGTTTTTCCTATCTGACCGAAAGAGTCAAGCCTCTGTCTATTAGAAGATGCCAAGTCTGCACTGTCTGATCGGATGAGTCACCTATGTTGTCTGATTGGATAAGTCATGCCTCATCTGTCTAATCGAAGGAGTCAAGATATTACTTTCTGATCGTGATAGTTGCGTTTGCTGCCTGATCGGATGAGCCAAGACTTCTCTTTCTGATCGGAAGAGTCGCTTTTGCTATCTGATGGAAGAAGTTAAGTCTCTATTGCCTTATTGGAGGAGTCTAAATGCCTTCGCTCTCTGATCATAGGAGTCAAGCCTTTGTTGTCAGGACAGAGGAGTCAAACCTTCACTTTCTGATTGGAAGAACATGTCTTGACCATTTGATTAGAGGGGGCACACCTTCATTGTCTGAATATCTGTGCTATCTAATCGGATGAGTACTGTCCTTAATATCTGACCGGAGATGTTCTGCCTTCACCATCTGAGTGGAGAAAGCCATGCCTTCGCAAATCTGATGGAAAAAATACAAGTCGACTCCAATTAGATTAAGCGAGGGAGTCTCCTGCGACGAATCGAATCTGCGAGGAGAAACGATTCCTCATCTTAAAAGTCAACCTCACTTCCCAATCTAATTGGAGGAGTCGCGACTGGAAGAGAGAAATTCAAGTCGACCCCCAATTAGATTAAATGAGAGAGTCTCCTACGAATAATCGAATCTACGGGGAGAAATGATTCCTCGTTTTAAAAGTCGACCTCACTTCCCAATCTAATTGGAGGAGTCACGGCTGGAAGGAAGAAATTTAAGTCGACCACAACTATATAAAGTGAGGGAGTCTCTTGCGAAGAATCGAATCTACAGGGAGAAACGACTCCTCGTCTTAAAAGTCGACCTCACTTCCCAATCTAATTGGAGGAGTCGCGGCTGGAAGGGAGAAATTCAAGTCGATTCTAATTAGATTAAGTGAGGGAGTCTCCTGTGAAGAATCGAATCTACAGGGAGAAACGATTCCTCATCTTAAAAGTCGACGTCACTCGCGATCTAATGGGGGAGTCTCCTACAAAGAATCGAATCTAAAATCTCTGAATTTAATACAATGAAATGATCCTCTGATTCGATCTCCTAATGACTTGAGTATTCCGAGTGCGTGATACTTGATCTCGGTTGATGAAAATCAGCTGAAGAACTCTGAAGGCTGTTCTTGATTTTGATCTGCAAGTGGGTGATTGTAGTTTCTAAAGCTCTGCAAGCTTTGATCCTTCTCGCTTGATAGCTGGATGCTCATTGCCGTCTGAGCTCTGAATTTTGCAAATGCTAAATGTTGAATGTAGTGGCCAGATTAATCGATGCGAGGGCGAGATTGCTTGATCTCGATCGATGAACTAGATGAAGAACTCTGAAGTAGACTTCAATTTGAGGCTGCAGAAGATGTTGAGCTAGCTGACTTTGATCCTTGCTGCTTGGTAGTTGGATGTCATCTACAGTCTAAACTGTAGAGCCTGTAGGATGCTGAATGTTGAGCTCTGCCTCTAAAATGAGGGGGAAAGACCCCTATTTATAGGCTCGAAGGCCAGGGTTTGAGTTGGACGTTGGGCCTAGGCCCATATCTTAGTAATTATTTGCTTAATTTTAAAAGAAAAATAATTACTATTTTTTGCATCATCAATGACACGTGGTAGTTTTTAACTGGCTGAATTTTAGCCACATCTAATTTTGACCAAGCGGATCCACCAAAGTCAATGTGACGCATGGCAATTTGTGATTGGTCATTTTTTTTATACGTGGCATCATCCAAAAAAATTTTACCTCCTACAAATGCCCCTTTCGAGAGTCAGATGCGTACACAAATTTTTGAGTGTTTGAAGCAGTTGAGGCTCAAAAACTTAGAAGATGCTGAAAATTGAAGCTTTCCTTTTTTTTTTTTTTTGGCCTGCTTTGGTTATATGTAGCCTCGACCCTTTTTTTTTGGGACCCCAAATTTTTTAGGTTGACTCTGATTTGTTCAAGTGAATGGTTGTTCACCTTGTTGAATCCAATTTTGGTGGCCCTAAAATGGGCTAGATAATAATGGAAACAGCTTGGGCTTTCATTCCTCTATTTGGGGTTTTTTTTAAAAAAAAAAAAACTAAGGCTTGAAATTGACTGGTGAAGTTGCCAGACTCAGTGAAGCACTAAACTTCCCCTTCCAATTTGTGATAATCACGCGTGTGATTTGCGATAAAATATTATCCATCACTTTAAAGATAAACTTCAACAGTATTTGAGTTAGAGTGGAATTGTGAAACTGAAGGTGGGTAGATCATTATATAAGGTTGCATTTATGCTGTTTGTCATTCATCTCCTACCTTCGTTTTGTTGAATGCAAACTCCCTTTGTTCCATCTTCCAAGCTACCGAAGGATTTAAGTTTCTCTTTCTTCCTCTGTTTCTTTTAGCCCTGTCATCAACGATGGCTCCCCCTTCTTTCTTCCCTTATTACTTTTTCTTCTTCTTCTTGTAAAAATGCATCCCGATAGTCTTAGGAAGAAGTGGGATGATCTTATTATTAGCAAAAAGCAAATCATATGGATCACAGAACTTACTCTTTTTTTTTTCATCAAATTTGAGGGATAAGGTGGGTGGAATTCGAACAACTTCACTCAACAAATGTAGCCAGTGCAATCAAGTTTTAGAAAGAGAGTGTTCGAGTTCATGATTTTGGTAGGCCGTTGAGAAAATTTCCTTTTCATTTGCATCCATGGCGGTAGGTTCCCTCCTGAGGACGTTCATAGCTATGCAATCCTTGCTCCTGTCAATCTGTTCACCAGGAATTTTCCTGAATAGTGTCCGTATATTTCTGAATCATCACCCTAGAGAGGGTGAGGGCTCTTTTTTTTTTTTTTCTTAGATCTGTAAAACAGAGTTTTCCCAGGAGCTTCCATGACCTCTGTGTGTCGATGGTTTTTGGGAATTTAATACCAAATTATGCCAGAGTGTTAGTCTACTTTTAGCCAACACTCCACTGCACATGGCCACTTTTTTGTCCTCTTCCGCTGCCATTGCCGAGAATCATCCATTTGACCCTCTGTTATTTCCCCCTCTTTAGAACCTTTTGACATTTCTTTTTGTTTAAAGACCCTTTGTTTTAGGCCCCTTTGTCTTTTTTTTAGTATTTTCCTTTTTGTTTTGTAGTCCAACCTCTACAAAAAGTAATGTATATGCCCACACTTATCTAGCCACACTTAAGGAAGTGTGGGAGGAAAAATCAGGAATCTTTTAACTCTACACTTCATAAGTGTGGGGAACCCATAAATTTCCTTCTACATTTATTAACTAAGGACAATTTATAACATCCGCAATTTAACAGACAAATTTAAATATTTTTTATATTTTTTGTGCAATTTAATTATTTGAGGCAATAACATAATTATTTGATGTGAATTGTGAGGAAAAGAAGAAAAATTTGATATTTTTATGATAATTTTATACCAGATTTATGCTCATAATAATTGTTATTTTTAGATTTTTATTTGATTTTATTGAATTTTGTAGGTGTTGAATAAATTGGAAAAAAAACATGGCAAAAGCAAAAAAATAAAATAAAACCTAAAAATTCCAGCCTGCTCACGCGTGCGGCACGTGCTCTTTCCCCCATCCCTTGCTTTCTCTGTCCTTTCGGGCAGTAGAGAAGCCCTCACCATACACCCCCCTTCATCACACTTCATCTCTCTCTAACTCATATCTCTCGCTCGAACTCACAGAGCCATCACACTACCCTCACCTTCACAACACCATCTTCACCACCATCGATGCTCCACATACCGCGAGCACAACATCATCCCCATCATCTACCTCAAACCCTCAGACTGACGGTTGAGCAGAGGAGAAGAGGAGCGAGGCATAATCAGATCTTTAGGTTTAGTTAGTTTCAATTCGAGTTCTAGATAATTTTAGCAGTAATTTCGAGTTCAGTGTGAGAGATTTTTAGTGTTTCATTTCGACTTTTCTGCTTTGATTTTGAATTGTAGATCCGTTTCTGGTCGAAAATTTCATGCATTTGATGTTGATTTCATCAGTATTGAGTTGAAGTTTATGATTTTGGGTTTTGAATTCATCCACAGATGGGTTCATTTGGTTGTTCGTGCTCCTTTTCTTCCCCTATTTCGCCCTAAGTTTGGGGCGTGTTTATGGTGATTCCACCATTTTTGGTAGCAATTGAAGCTTGTTTGTGGTTGAATCGAATTCCCCTTCCCTTTTAGTTTATTTGTTACTGGGTTTAAGTTGAACTTGTTTTAGAAGTAATTTCGAGTTCAATTTGAGAGAATTTTAGGGTTTCATTTTGACTTTTCTGCTTTGATTTCGAATTGTAGATCCGTTTAAGTTTCTTCGATTTAATTTTAGGGTTCTAGGTTTAGTTAGTTTCAATTTCAGTCTTAGTAATTTAGGACTTTGATTTTTTGTTGAATTCCAAGTTTTCATGCCCAGCTTAATTTGTGAACTTCGGACTTGATTTTGAGCCTTTGAATTTCATGTAATCGTAATGATTCTAGCAATTCTAAGATATATTCGAAATGGTTGGTTGAGATCTCAAGAGTTGGGCTTGATTTGAGGTTGGTTGAGATCCAAATTCAAGGCCCTGTTTTTGCTCTACTCATAGTTCTACGCCTTCTTCCCTATTGCACTGTTCTGGTTCAAGTTCCAGATTGGTTTTCTGTGCTATGTTATCGATTTATGCTTTCTTTGATGCATTTTAACCCATTCCCTATACCTTGCGCTCCTTTTCATATGTTCTGTTTTCTAGCTCTTCAATTCTGTTTGCTAGGTTGTGATTACTGGTTTGCTGGGCTGTATTTGTTCTGGTATGGCAAATTTTCCCTTCTGCTGTTGCCGCTCTTACTCTGTTTCTCTATTTGGCTATGCTTCTTAGTGTTATGTCTGTCCCCTGTTTGCCTAATTCTTTTTATTTTAGGGCTAGTTTAGGTTAGTTTATTCACTGACCCATTATGGTGGTTTCATTGTGGTTTCATTCAAGATTTGGCAAGTTTATTGGATTAATATATATTAGTTGGTTTTAATGAGTTTCATTTGGTTGATAATCTTAGAAATCATGAGCATGAGATAAAATTACTTTACCTTATCTTGATTATCTGAGTCCTTATATGTCTGCTTCTTTTGTTTGAGCCAAAATAGGAGGATTGAGTTAACCTTGAGAACTTCAGAGATCGCCTAACGAGCTTATGTACGCGAGTTCTAGACCTCATTGGAGGAAAACTAGAAGCTTAGGTGGTTTGATTTGGCAAAGTTTGTAGAGTGCAATCCACTTCACGTGTACTATACTTCGTTCAGCTGGCGTTTTCAAATTTCAACTATAGAGAGCTGGAGAGTAGGCTTGATCTCAGATTGTTGAACTTTATGCTGTGCTTTTGAATTTGACTAGTGTGATTTCTCATCTAAAAAAGGGGGAAAAAGAAAATAAAATGTGTCTGGTGAAATATCTTGGAGTATGCTCTGTGTACTTCAGCTGTCCGTACTGAATTTGTATTGCGAATCATACCTAAATACATTGCTTGGACAGGGCTCTGGTATATGGATTTAGATTTGGAATCTAAGTAAGGTTCTCACAAGGGGATTCCCCCTATTCCCGAATTTATACTCCTCCACCAACCAAAACGTATGTTTGGTTGAGTGTCGCCTCATTCTGAAGCCTTTTGTTGGGAGCTAACTAGAAGTTGTAAGGTCCTAAGGGTGGACATGCCCGGTTGTTCTTTATTTTGCGTGTTGGCTCTTCTATTAACCTTTCATTTCAATTCTTCTATTTTTGTATTTTTGTGTTGTAGGTTGGCCATCAAATTGTTGTCAGCTATGCAAAATGCATGGCATTACCATTGCTCAGAAGGTGATTACAAGGATCTACTAGGCCTGGCCTGGCCGACCTCCAAAACTCTTCATTATCTCCCTCCCTCCCTCAATCAAAAACTCTGTCTCTCTCACTGCTCAAAACGATCGTCGTGCTCTCCAAATCTCAGGCGCTCAACCATCGTCAATCTCTCTCAAAATCCCAGCCGTGCAAATCGTGTAAGTCAGATCCCCCTTGCTATGTTGTATAATTCTCTTTCTTCCTCTCAAGAAACGAATCTTAATTTAACGGCTAAGAAACCCTAACTATTGTTTGATTTGCAGCCAAATTGTGCGACACTACCCCTGTAGCCAGTAGATTGGGTGAGATGAACATTGTGTTCCCATGAGGTATTAGCAAATATTGGTACAGCGTTATGAGATGAACACTGTGTTCACCTTTAAAAAAGACAAAATAAAATTGAACTATATGTGTTCATTCCCTTTGTTTTTGTTAGTTGTTTATCGTGTTCACTGATGTTATTTAGTTGTTTCAACTTAGCTTCAATCTTAGCTATGGATAATTAAGAAGCCAAGCAAAAGTCCACAGAAGCTTACACTCTGCTTAGGTTGAGTACGCTACTTCAAATTATCCCAAAACAGCTATGCGAAACCCTTGGATATCATCTATGAGCTTGATCAATCCATAATATGCTTCCAGAGATAAGAAGACTCATTGATGAACCTCCATACCAACCCATTGATGAACCTCCATACCTGCATATCTACCCCATAATTATTGTTTGCCTACCCATATGCCAAAGTAAATGCCTCCCCTCCCTTTTTTTAACCTCATACAAAAACCAGAAACATAACTAACTTTTTTTTAGTTCTTTTAAGGGGGGATTTTCGAATGGAAAATGAGTGACAATCAGGGGTCAGTATAAGAATAGAAAACTCTAATTAGTCGACATTATTACTTTATTACATTACTGGTTTGTGTAAAGGTAGTACAAAAATTAATACAACTCTGTTTTTACTCAGTACATTGTATGTATGGATGATGCAGACATATTGAAGGCATTAATGATAAATTCAATGATTGTAGAAACTTTGATCTAGTTTGATGTGCTATACTTTTGGTTTTATTGCGAACTTTTCACAATTTTTATATGCCAGTGCTTGTAATTAATATGGAATTTAGCACTTAGAAAAAAGAACAGTAAATTTATTGTTCTATTAAATTATTAAATTCTATTATGGGCATTATTTTTTTTAAAAAAAGAGAAAATGATAACACCACTTTTAAGTGCGGCAGAAAAGAGAGCTTTCTACACTCCTATATGTGGGCAATGTTTGATTCAACCACACTTGATATGTGGGTAATTGATCTTTCTTCTACGCCTGTAAGTGTGGGTAATATATATCTGCCTACACTTGTGATAAATGTTGGGGAACTTTCCCCACACATACACTGCCCACATTTGTATAAGTGTGGGCTATTACTATTTCCACACTTATAAGTGTAGGGAGATGCAAAATTAAGTGTGAAAGGAGACACCTTTTTTATAGTGATATATGCACTGTCAATTGACCTCATCAACAAACCAATGGTACATTTAAATTAATCATGTCCTGTAATAATTTAGAAAGCATATCTTAAATATGAAGAGGGAAAAATTCATCTTGGGCCTGTTCGTTTTCAGTGTTTTGGAAGAGCTGTCAGCAAGTTGAAGCAGATTGAAGCAGTTTGGAGCAGGTTTGACTAGCAGTTAGCAAGTAGGAGCGGGTAGGAGCAGGTTGGAGCAGGCTAGAAGCAGGTTGGAGCATTTTGGAGTGTTTTTATTGTGATTTTTCTAATGTTATGATTATCGATGATAATTTAATGTTGAATACATCACATTTTTGTAACAATTACTGTATAATAGATTTACAACAATAATGTAATAGAAAAGTTAAATGTCATCGTAATATATTACCAAAAGTTAGTCTGTGATAACCATATGCCTTTCTTTATAACTACAATTAGCATATATTATAATTATAGTTTCTAGACGTTGAAATCATATTAGGTATTGTATCTCTACATTCATTTGCACATCATATAACCCAATGTTGGGGATGATTGTTATGTTAGCTGGCCTCGGTAAAATTGGTATCCCTTTTTTATGCATTCGGATGAAGTTGTGCAATGCGCAACATAACATAATTATATCAGTTTGTCGTTCTCTACTCACTTGAGACATTCTGTCCTTTAAGATCTTACAAGTGTTCTTTAATACTCTAAACATTCTCTCGATGAGGTTGGAGTAGGTAGAAACAGGTTAGAGCAAGTTGGAGTAGTTTTGAGTAGGTTGAAGCAAGTTTGACTAGCAGGTAGTAGATTTGAGCAGATTGGAGCAGTTTCGAGCAGGTTGGAATAGGTAGTAGGTACAAAATGCTAAAAACGAATAGGCCTATTTCGATTATAGATTGAAAGCTTGAAACTACAAGCCTATCATTATTTTTCTTTATTTACCAAATCCCAATCCAAATTCAATACTCAAAAATTCCATACAAATATAGCCGTAGAGCGGTCTGATGTAGTAGTCTTAGTTCCGAATAGAGAAACTAGTTTCGATTGACATTAGATTTAAAAACCATAAATTATTTACTGCCTGCAGAAACAAAACAGAAAAAATTTGAAAACATTTTTCTTTTATCGAAACCAATTTATCTGTAATTGTAATTTTTCTTTCCTTGCCATCACCCAAAAATTTTTAGAAAATATAAAATTTAAAACAGAGGCACATGGAGTTTTGCGCTTTGATTTGCCCTCCTGAATTTCTTTCTCCATCAGCTCAAGTTCAAAAAAATAAATAAAAATCTATGGGTTTCACCTAGTACAAGATTTACTATGGTTGGTTTCACCCAAAAGATTTCAATATAATCATCATTTCAACATGTTACATGGATGATCTATTGTTCCAGATGAAGATACTATGGTTGGTTATTTTTTCCCAAACTCCAACGTCATTATGCACTTCCAATTTTCGTTTTGATCAGTATTTGGGATTAAAAAAGCTTCCTTTTTGCTCATATTTACATTCGTTGTTCTGGGTTTATCATAATTTTGGTGTTGAAATTGGATTAAAGATCAAAATTTTGTTGCAGGGCATATTTCCAATTGATTTTGCTTGTTCTTGATTGCAATAGATTCCTAAAGTTTATTTTATGACTGGGTTTTGTAGAATTCGTTGGATTGGGAGTCGAGAATTGTCATTTTGGAGGGTTGAGTTGATTGATCATGAGGTGAATGCCTGAATTCCAAGGCTTTTCAGGTAATATTATTCTTTCTTTGAGTCCTGTGATTTTTACTAATTAAATTATTATTGAATGTTGCTTACTTCTCTACGGGGATAGTGACGCTCGCATAGCTAAGACTGCCTACATTTGAATCTTCCCAAATCCCGTGCAGGCATGACTTATACCGGGAGTTGTTGTTTTGATTGTTGCTGGCTTCTTTCCAGCAATGTACTAGTATTTGTTGTCTTCTTGGCTAGCTTGTTTGCAGTTTCTAGGGATGATAAATAGGACGTTGCTTCTTCTTTTCCAGTTGTTTCACCAATGCACATTCTTTGACATTTTCTCTGTCGTTAACTAAAACTACAAAAGAAAATGGAAAATTTACAGCTAGGTTAAACTTCAACAGGCCCACAACCGTTGCATTTTTTTGCAACAAATAGGTGTTAGTTTTGGGGCAAAATTCTAGAGTTAAAAATGGGAATTGAAGCGAAAAGACCAAAAAGTCCTTAATGAGCAATCTACCTCACTCTCTCTCCACTTATTGCCTACTATGTTTTTCTCTCTCTAAAAAATCTTTCAACTAAAAGTGAGGGTTTGGGGGAAGTTCAGACCACGCTTAATCTCTCTCAAGGGCTCTCCATAGCCGAATATACTCCTCCACATCTCTGTTACTGTGCAATCGTTGTTGAAAGTATCTTGAAAGTTGACCCCCATTTGAAGAAGGAAGAGGTGATTGTGGGAGAAGATGAGTGGGTGGAAGTGTGTTGGAGAAAGTGCAGGAGAATGGTAGAGTTGAGCTTGGAGTGCTGGGTGGTGGTGTACAGATGAGGATGAAGGTGAGGCGTGAAGCTGGAGAAGAAAGGGTTGGAGCGCCTGACATGGGTAGACGGCTACAAGCAGCATGGTAGACAATAGGTATATGAAAATTATTTGTAATTTTGAATGATTTTGTGTGTAGGATGACGTTGTTTTGATTGTTTTTAGCTTTGCAGTGGGTAAATGTTTAGGGTAAACGATATGCCACGGTGGTGGTAGACGTTTACCTGGGTAGGTAATTTGTAGTTAATGTGCAAACCAAAATGTATGCATCAGGGGGGTGATGTAATAGGTTGAGAAAGGGGGAAGGTTTTCCATGGAAGACTGTACTGTATTGAGTAACATTCACCAGTTCACCAACAACAAGGCAATAGTCAACCTAGAAACAATCAAGTGTTTACCGTGGTAGACAAAGAGTATGGAATAGGTACACCTGTAGCAGTAGTGGTGTGGAGTATATTATGTATTTTTGTTGCATAAATGATGGAGTATTATTTGTGATAACAAAAATATATTTTTATATGACATACAGAGTAATTAGAAAGTTATTAGAAGGACTTAGTGTGAGGTCTTGACGTGACGTATAGTAGAAATGGATGCAGACGGTGGTGTAGGGAGGGAGCTTGTTGTTTATGTGTGTGCACACACACACACACACACACACACACACACACACTAATATATAGGTATATATGTATGAATGCATGTATGTATGTATGTATGTATGTATGTATGTATGTGCGTGCGTGCGTGCGTGCGTGTGTGTGTGGGTGCATGCGTGCGTGCGTGTGTGTGTGTATATATATATATATACATACATACATATATATATATATACACACACACACACATACATATGCATATATATATATACATATACATATATATACATATATATCTATAAATATATATATGTATATATATATATATATATATATATATATATATATATATATATATATATATATTATATACACATACATGTATATACATATGTATACATGTGTTGTTGTGCTGCTGTGTATGTTTGTCACTGTGTTGCTGAAGTTAACCTTGGCACACCTTAGCCAGAACTGTGGTAAACAATTGAGAAGGTGGTAAATTTTTTGAGTTGGACTATAATAAGGGGTAAGGTACTGAGGACAACATGTCCCATTTGTGTTTGGTCTGACTACCTCTGTTTGTGACCATTTTGTGTAAGCCTCTATGACAACTAATTGCAACATCTTTCTCATGATCTTCACGAATGTGTTTGCCCTTAATGGGAAAACTATGTGCTTCACGCAAGGGGATATCAGTCACTTGAGAGATAAATGCTTGGTGGACATCTTGCGTGATAGCGTGTGCAACTTCCCAAGTCCATGATGTGTCTCCTCCATTCTCATTGAACCAACTCATGTTTATCTATGTACTTGTGAATTGAACGGGCTTTCCCATCAGATGTTGTTGTTTGTTTGGTTGACATAGACATGTAAGGCACATTGGTGGATAGGTCTGGATTTAAGTATAGTTTACGCAGACATGGAACTAGGTGTACCCATGCAACACATGACAGAAATAGTGGTCGTTGTCTAACCTTCGCATACCCGTGTACCAGCGCATAGACTCCTGCCTATCAGTGCACATTGCCTCTTTAAGTGTGGTAAGCAATAGCACAATGGTGTGTATTACTGAAGTAATGTGAACAAGTTAATAAGGGTAAACTGATACAATTTAGGCACACAATAGGGCATTTTAATTACACAACTACATTATCAACCATATATAAATGTTGCATTTATTGTGCAACATGGTATACAATGGTACTAGCAATTTACATTGATCATAAACTACAAAAAACCACATCATCTATCTGATGGTACGTAGATCTCATCATCATCAGACAGTTCGATGATTTCCCCCCAACACGCAGCCTACTTTTACAGGTGATCACCTACATATTCCCCCCTTTCAGTCGCGCAAGCCCTGCAATTACAACACAAACAACATATAATCTACTCATTCTGATAAACAACATTCAATAAAGTACTTCATCAAATAAGTCTTCATTTATGCCTCACCTTTTCACGCCTATTTCCTTGTTGTTTCCCTTCAGACCACCATTTCCCCCATTAGCCGCGCCTGCCACGCTATGATCGCAACTGAGCGTATGTCCTTCACATGTTGCACCGGCCTTATATCCTTGCCTTGTCAGCCTACCGTTCCCACCCACATACAAATAGTTATGCTCTTCATTTCCTTTGAAAAATATCCTCCTATCCGCATCACCCTCAATTGCCATTAACATTAGCCGGTTATACTTCAAATTATACTATAGTTTCTGCTAGACAAATCACTGCATGTAATCTTCATCACCATTCTCCGTGCCTCCTTCGCCTCCGTCGCCTCATTCACCACAATACATTTCCTTAACCCTCCCACATATGTTACTTTCCCATCTCCACATTCCTCCAATTCTCCCCGCGTAATACATAAACAACAAGCTTCTCCCCCACACCACCATCTGCCTCCATTTCTACTATACGTCACATCAAGTAAGACCTTACACTAAGTCTTTTTAACAACTTTCCAATTACCTATATGTCATATAATAAAATATTTTTGTTATCACAAATAATACTCTGTCATTTACGCAACAAAAACACATAACATACTCCACACCACTACTGCTACAGGTGTACCTATTCCATACTCTTTCTCTACCACAATAAACACTTCATTATTTCCAGGTTAACCATTGCCCTGTTGTTGGTGAAATGGTGAATGTTGCTGAATACAGTACAGTCTTTCATGGAAAACCTTCCCCCTTTTTCAACCTATTACATCGCCCCCCTGATGCATACATTTCGGTTTGCACATTAACTACAAATTACCTACCCGGGTGAACGTCTACCACCACCGTGGCATACCATTTACCCCAAACATTTACCCGCCACAGAGCCAAAAACAATCAAAACAATGTCATCCCACATACAAAATCGTTTAAAATTACAAACAATTTTCACATACCTGTTGTCTACCACGCTGCTTGTAGCCGTCTACCCATGTCAGGCGCTCCAACCCTTGCTCCTCCAACTTCACACCTCACCTTCTTCTTCACATGTACACCACCACCCACCACTGCAAGCTCAACTCTACCATTATCCTGCACTTTCTCTAACACACTTCCGCCCACTCATCTTCTCCCACAATCACCTCTTCCTTTTTCAAATGAGGGTCAACTATTAAGACACTTTCAACAATAATTGCGCAGTAACAAAGATGTGGAGGAGTAGATTCAGCTACAGAGAGCCCTTGAGAGAGATTGAGCATGGTCTGAGGTTCTCCCAAACCCTCACTTCTAGTTGAAAGATTTTTTAGAGAGAGAAAAACATAGTAGGCAACAAGTGGAGAGAGTGAGGTAGATTAGTCATTAAGGACTTTTTTGTCTTTTCACTTCAATTCCTATTTTCAACCTTAGAATTTTCCCCCTAAAACTAACACCTATTTGTTGTAAAAAAATGCAATGGTTATGGGCCTGTTGAAGTTTAAGCTAGCTGTAAATTTCCCAAAGAAAATCAAGTGACAAGCATATACTTTTGAACAATGTGTGCCTCTTTTAATGATGTGATCCCACCCACTGTCTTCTGTCAATTGCATGATACATCAATGTTTGTGTCAAAAAAGATGCTAACAAAAAAAAACAACAAAAACTTTATTGAAGGCTTTATCATTTTCAGACAAAAGAGGTATATTCCCATTACATTTACAGGTTGGTACGATTAAATGGAAGAGAGTGCCAATAATACTCATTGTGAGGGGAATGTTTGATATGATGAGTGACTTTTCCATTTGGAAAACCAATTGCAGTAGAAATAAATGTTTATTCTTCATGTTTTAGTCTTTTAGATATTATATGAGGTAGACATCAAGAACATGTCGAATGAAGGGCAAATCTTTACCTTTTAGCTTTTGGCATGTTTTTTTGAGACTGAGGCAATCTATGTGTTGAAGGCAAAAATTTTTCAGATGATGCCACGTGTAAAAAAAATGACTAATCGAAAATTGCCATGTGTCATGTTGATTTTGATGGACCTGCTTGGTCAGAATTAATGTGGTTAAAATTCAGCCAATTAAAAGTTGCCACGTGTCATTGATGATGTAGAAAATAGTAATTATTTCTCTTTTAAAATTAAGTGAATAATTACTAAGACATGGGCCTAGGACCAACGTCCAACTCAAACCCTAACCTTCGAGCCTATAAATAGGGGTCCTTCCCCTTCATTTTAGGGGGAAGCTCAACATTCAGCATCCTACAGGTTCTAGAGTTCAGACTACAGACGACATCTAGCTACCAAGCAGTAAGGATCAAAGTCAGCTAGCTCAACATCTTCTGCAGCCTCAAATTGAAGTGTACTTCAGAGTTCTTCATCCAGTTCATTGATCGAGATCAAGCAACCTCGCCCTCACATCGATTAATCTAGCCAACTACATTCAACATTCAGCATTTGCAAAATTCAGAGCTCAGACGACAAGGAGCATCCAGCTACCAAGCGAGAAGGATCAAAACTTACAGAGCTTGAGAAACTACAATCAGCCACTTGCAGATCAAAATCAAGAATAGTCTTTAAAGTTCTTGAGCTGATTTGTATCAACTGAGATTAAGCATCACGCCCTCGGAATATTTAAGTCATTAGGAGATCGAATTAGAGGATCATCATATTATATTTAATTCAGAGATTATACCCATATACAGCATCAATGCAAAATTCAATTTGTTTATGAATTTCTTATCTAATTTATTTTAAGCTCGAAATTTGTGTTTACAAATTTGGCACACCGGGTAGGACATCTCTGTCTCTCATCTTTTTCTCTAAATAAACGATTTCACTTCTTTGAAGAAGATATGACTCCCAAGAATGTCATCCTTTAACCTCCAAAGAAAAAGACTATTGGATCCGCATATGAAGGATCCACAAAGGCTAGTATTGGATCTGGCAATCAAAGTACTAGGGTGATGACTAGGAGCACGTCTAAAGCTGATGCCTTCATCACCTTAAGGAAACAAGTCGTGGCTCTAACTTTGCAGTCACGCAAAACTCAAAAATTTGGCCCCAACTTGCCTTCTGATGGAGTCAATCAAATTAATTGTCTCTCTAATTTGAAACTAAAGTCTCTTACTGCTTTCGATACTATGAAGACTTTACCTCGAGGAATGGATGAATTCCAAACATACATCAATCTTGCCTTTCAGCTTTTCGGTACAGAGGATGACAACTATGATGGTAGTGATTCTTCACTAACATCCCCAAGGGACTTGCATTTCTCCCAATCAAAAACTGAGTCTTCCAATACAGTCATCATGCCACCTATCAACTTAGAGGAACAATTAGCAGACATGAAGGCCAAGCTCGATAAACTCTCAAAGGAAAGTGCAGAAAAGGACGCACAAATTAAGCGTCAATAAGAGCAGATTGCTGAACCAGTAAAGAAGTTGGAAAAGAAATCCTTTGAAGCTTCGAACAAAGGTTCAGGCGCTAAAGGCTCTGATAAAGAGTCCAACCACAATGAAGAATCTAACGACGAGTGCAAGGCAAAGAAGAACCGCTCTTTAGGCTCGATGTGTGTTGAGCAGATTCAGAGCTTGATAGCAAAAGCAGTCAAGGCTCAGTTGGGAGGAGGGTCTCATAAGACCCACTTGTATACAAAGCCTTATACGAAGAGGATAGATGCTCTTCGCATGTCTCATGGCTATCAGCCTCCCAAGTTCAACCAGTTCGATGGCAAGGGTAACCCCAAGCAGTACATCGCCCATTTCATCAAAACCTGCAGCAACGCTGGCACTGAAGGTGATCGATTGGTGAAATAGTTTGTGTGATCCCTCAAATGAATTGCATTTAACTAGTATACAGACCTTGCCTCTGAGTCCATTGATAGCTGGTTGCAAATGGAAAGTGAGTTCTTGAATCGCTTCTATGGCACACACTGTGTAGTTAGTATAACAGAGTTGACTAACACAAGGCAATGTAACAACGAGCCAGTCATCGATTACATTAACCGTTGGCGTGCTCTCTCTCTGAAGTGTAAACACCATTTATCTCAGTCTTCAGCTGCCGAGGTGCGTGCCCAAGGGATGGATTGGGGTATACTTTATGCTTTGCAAGTGAACAAGCCCAAAACATTCCAAGAATTAGCAACACGAGCTCATGATATGGAGCTTACAATTGCCTGCTATGGAAGACGACTCAATGATGATGAATCAGTGGCATCGTCAAGAATTGAAAGCTCCATGCTCAGAGACTCCGAAGAGAAAGAATGTCCTTATTCTGGGTCTGATGTGCCAGAAATGCTTGACAAACTTCTTGAGAAAGAACTTATAGAACTCCGAGAGTTAAGTCGTCCTGAAGAAATTGGAAGAACTAATGATCCTAAATATTGTAAGTATCACAGGATCATCAGTCATCCTATAGAGAAGCGAAAAGCATTTAAAGGACAAGTCCTGCAACTTGTAAAAGAAGGAAAAATCACACTAGACGAAGAAGACACCGAAGAATCTGATTAATTGTCTACTAGAAAGTGCTTTGGAAGATAGCAATCCAAAATTGGCATTTTTGGGGCAGACTTCCAAGCCAGCCTCTATAGACTTCCAAGTCATCAAAGAACTTACAGACTTTCAAGTCACTCTTTGTAAAGACTCGAAGAGTTTCTAGTCACTTATTTTAGATTTTCAGGTCACCAAACTCTAAGACTTCTAAGTCAACCTTTACAGGCTTCTGAGTTGATAAACTCTAAGTCTTCCAAGTCAGCTTCTACAAACACCTAAGTCATCAAACTCTCAGACTTCAAAGCTAGTCCTATCAAACTCTGAAGTCAAGCTTAACAGACTCAAAAGTCATCAAATCTCGTGGACTCCAAAGTTAAACTTTCAGGACTCCTAAGTCATCAAATTTTGCGGACTCCCAAGTCGTCAAACTCGCACAGACTGTCAAATCATCAAAGTTTCAGAATCTTAAGTCAGCAAAGTAAGAAACTATCAAGTCATTCAAATTCAAGACTCCTAAGTCATCAAATTTTGTCAACTCCCAAGTTGTCACATTAGAAGATTCTCAAGTCATTTGTATTAAGCTTCCAAGTCAACAAACTCCAAGACTTCTAAGTCAGCGTAACTATATGCTTGATGAAGACCTTCAAGTCACTCTGCAAGACTGTCAAGTCACACTGCAAGACTGTCAAGTTACAAAACAACTTTGACCCTCGAGTCACCCTTAAGACTTCCAAGTTCAAACTTCTAGACTCTCAAGTCAGCATAGACTATCAATCACCCACAGGATGCTTAAGCCATCAAAATCAAAGACTCTCAAGTAATCAACATCGTAAACTCTAAAGTCATCAATGACATAAGCTTTCAAATAAAGTTTAAAGATTCTTAAGTCATCTAAGTTGTAGGCTCACAAGTCAAATAGAGTTGCTGACTTTCAAGTAACCTTCAAGTCATCTTTACAGACCCTCAAATCATTGATATAATACACTCTTAAGTCTTCAAAGTTAAAGACACCAAAGAAATAGACTATCAAGTCGGTAAAATGTAAGACTTCTAAGTCATCAAATCGCAAAAACTCCTAAGTCGTAAAACTTTCTGACTTCCACATTAATCCTAGAAGTCTTCCAAGTCACAAATCTCGTAGACTTCCAAGTCGATTTTTTTTTTTAGGACTTCAAAGTTATTTCTTCAAGACTCCTACGTCAACGAAATTACTGACTCCCAAGTCACCAAGTGGATTCTCAAGTCACCAAAGTTTAAGTCTCCCAAGACATCAAAATTAAAAGACTACCAAGTCGTCAAAGCTCTAGACTCCAAAATCAATAAAGTTCTAGGCTCCAAGTTATCAAACTCAAAGACTCACAAGTTATCAAGTCCAAGAGGCTCAGCCATCAAAGTAAAAGACTATCACGTCATTTTATCAAAGGTGTTGACTCCTAAGTCACTAAGCACATTTTCAAATAGTCACCAACTTGTTACAAACTTTTAGAATAACTTCAAGTTGGGGGCAACAGTAAGGTTACATCCTCCTTTATAGTAGCGATATAGGCGTCTTCTTTTAAATTGGCAGTCTTTTCCTTCAAGTTAGACACTGACAATGTGTAAAATCAAGCTTTCGGTGTCTGATCAGAAGGGCCATGTCTTTCCTATCTGACCGAAAGAGTCAAGCCTCTGTCTATTAGAAAAGGCCAAATCTGCACTGTCTGATCGGATGAGTCATCTATGTTGTCTGATTGGATAAGTCGGGCCTTATCTGTCTAATCGAAGCAGTCAAGCTGTTACTTTCTGATCGTGATAGTTGTGTTTGCTGCCTGATCGGATGAGCCAAGACTTCTCTTTCTGATCGGAAGAGTCGCTTTTGCTATCTGATGGAAGCAGTCAAGTCTCTGCTGCTTGATTGGAGGAGTCTAAATGCCTTCGCTCTCTGATCACAGGAGTCAAGCCTTTGTTATCAGGACAGAGGAGTCAAACCTTCACTTTCTGATTGGAAGAACATGTCTTGACTATTTGATTAGAGGGGGCACACCTTCATTGTTTGAATATTTGTGCTATCTGATCGGATGAGTAATGTCCTTAGTATCTGACCAGAGATGTTCTGCCTTCACTATTTGAGTGGAGCAAGCCATGCCTTCGCAAATCTTATGGAAGAAATGCAAGTCGACCCCAATTTGATTAAGTAAGAGAGTCTCCTGCGACGAATCGAATCTACAGGGAGAAATGATTACTCATCTTAAAAGTCGACCTCACTTCCCAATCTAATTGGAGGAGTTGCGACTGGAAGAGAGAAATTTAAGTCGACCCTCAATTAGATTAAGCGAGGGAGTCTCCTGCGAAGAATCGAATCTACGGGGAGAAACGATTCCTCATCTTAAAAGTCAACCTCACTTCCCAATCTAATTAGAGGAGTCGCGGCTGGAAGGAAGAAATTTTAGTCGACCACAACTATATCAAGTGAGGGAGTCTTCTGCGAAGAATCAAATCTACAGGGAGAAATGATTACTCGTCTTAAAAGTCAACCTCACTTCCCAATCTAATTGGAGGAGTCGCAGATGGAAGGAAGAAATTCAAGTCGACCCTAATTAGATTAATTGAGGGAGTCTCCTACGAAGAATCGAATCTACAGGGAGAAACGATTTTTCGTCTTAAAAGTCGACCTCACTTTCGATCTAATAGGGGAGTCTCCTGCGAAGAATCGAATCTAAAATCTCTAAATTTAATACAATGAAATGATCCTCTGATTCGATCACCTAATGGCCTGAGTATTTCGAGGGCATGATGCTTGATCTCGGTTGATGAAAATCAGCTGAAGAACTCTGAAGGCTGTTCTTGATTTTGATCTGCAAGTGGGTGATTGTAGTTTCTGAAGCTCTGCAAGTTTTGATCCTTCTCGTTTGATAGCTAGATGCTCATTGCCGTCTGAGCTCTGAATTCTGCAAATGCTGAATGTTGAATGTAGTTGGCCAGATTAATTGATGCGAGGGTGAGATTGCTTGATCTCGATCAATGAACTGGATGAAGAACTCTGAAGTAGACTTCAATTTGAGGCTGTAGAAGATGTTGAACTAGCTGACTTTGATCCTTGTTGCTTAGTAGCTGGATGTCATCTATAGTCTAAACTGTGGAGCCTATAAGATGCTGAATGTTGAGCTCTCCCTCTAAAATGAGAGGGAAGGACCCCTATTCATAGGCTCGAAGGCTAGGGTTTGAGTTGGACGTTGGGCCTAGGCCCATATCTTAGTAATTATTTGCTTAATTTTAAAAGAGAAATAATTACTATTTTTTGCGTCATCAATGACACGTGGTAGCTTTTAACTGGTTGAATTTTAACCACATTTAATTTTGACCAAGCGGGTTCACTAAAGTCAACGTGACACATGGCAATTTACGATTGGTCATTTTTTTTTACACGTGGCATCATCCGAAAAATTTTTGCCTTCTACAAATGCCCCCTTCGAGAGTCCGATGCGTACACAAATTTTTGAGTGTTTGAAGCGGTTGAGTCTCGAAAACTTAGAAGATGTCGAAAATCGAAGTTGTCTTTTTTTTTGGGGCCCGCTTTGGTTATACGTAGCCTCGACCCTTTTTTTTAGGACCCTAAATTTTTTAGGTTGACTCTGATTTGTTCAAGTGAATGGTTGTTCACCCTGTTGAATCCAATTTTGTTGGCACTAAAACGGGCTAGATAACAATGGAAACAGCTTGGGCTTTCATTCCTCTATTTGGGGGTTTTTTTTTTAAAAAAAAAAAAAAACTAAGGCTTGAAATTGACTGGTGGAGTTGGCAGACTCAGTGAAGCACTGAACTTCCCCTTCTAATTTGTGATAATCACACGTGTGATTTGCGATAAAATATTATCCATCACTTTAAAGATAAACTTCAACAGTATTTGAGTTGGAGTGGAATTGTGAAACTGAAGGTGGGTAGATCATTATATAAGGTTGCATTTATGCTATTTGTCATTCATCTCCTACCTCCGTTTTGTTGAATGTAAACTCCCTTTGTTCCCATCTTCCAAGCTACCGAAGGATTTAAGTTTCTCTTTCTTCCTCTGTTTCTTTTAGCCCTGTCATCAACGATGGTTCCCCCTTCTTTCTTCCCTTCTTACTTTTTCTTCTTCTTCTTCTTCTTGTAAGAATGCATCCCGATATCCTTAGCAAGAAGTGGGACGATCTTCTTATTAGCAAAAAGAAAATCATATGAATCACAGAACTTACTCTCTTTTTTTTATCAAATTTGAGAGATAAGGTGTGTGGAATTCGAACAACTTCACTCAACAAATGTAACCAATGCAATCAAGTTTTAGAAAGAGAGTGTTCGAGTTCATGATTCTGGTAGGCAGTTGAGAAAATTTCCTTTTTATTTGCATCCATGGCAGTAGGTTCCTTCCTGAGGATGTTCATGGTTATGCAATCCCTGCTCCTGTCAATCTGTACTCCAGGAATTTTCCTGAATAATGTCCGTATATTTCTGAATCACCACCCTAGAGAGGGTGAGGGCTCTTATTTTTTTTCCAGATCTGTAAAACAGAGTTTTCGCAGGAGCTTCCATGGCCTCTGTGTGTCGATGGTTTTTGGGAATTTAATACCAAATTACGCCAGAGTGTTAGTCTGCTTTTGCACAACCCTCCACTACACACGGCCACTTTTTCGTCCTCTTCCGCTGCATTGTCGAGAATCGTCCATTTGACCCTTTGTTATTTCCCCTTTTTTAGAACCTTTTGACATTTCTTTTTTTTTAAAGACCCTTTGTTTTAGGCCCCTTTGTCTTTTTTAAGTATTTTCCTTTTTGTTTTGTAGTCCCCCTTTTTTTAGAGGGCTTTAACTAATGCTTCTCTTTTCTTTTTTCCCCCTTTAGGAAGCTGCTGGATTGACTTCTCCTCCATTAGATTGCAAGTGAGGCGACTTTTAAGATGAGAAATCATTTCTCCCTGTAGATTCGATTCTTCGCAGGGGACTCATTCACTTAATCTAATTAGGGTCAACTTGAATTTCTTCCTTCCAGCAGCGACTCCTCCAATTAGATTAGGAAGTGAGGTCAACTTTTAAGACGAGGAATCGTTTCTCCCTGTAGATTCGATTCTTCGAAGGAGACTTCCTTACTCAATCTAGTTGGGCTCGACTTGAATTTCTCTCTTCCAATTACGACTCCTCCAATTAGATTGGGAAGTTAGGGCGACTTTTAAGACGAGTAATCGTTTCTCTCTGTAGATTCGATTCTTCGCAGGAGACTCTCTCACTTAATCTAATTGAATTTCTCTCTTCCAGTCGCGACTCCTCCAATTAGATTGGGAAGTGACGTCGACTTTTAAGGTGAGGAGTCGTTTCTCCCCGTAGATTCGATTCTTCGCAGGAGACTCCCTCACTTAATCTTATTGGGGTCGACTTGCATTTTTTCCATCAGATTTGCGAAGGCATGGCTTTCTCCAGTCAGATACTAAGGACATTACTCATCCGATCAGACAACACAGACATTCAGACAATGAAGGTGTGCCACCTCCAATCAAATAGTCAAGACATGTTCTTCCTATCAGAAAGTGAAGGTTTGACTCCTCCGTCCTGATAACAAAGGCTTGACTCCTATGATAAGAGAGCGAAGGCATTTAGACTCCTCCAATCAGGCAGTAGAGAGTTGACTTCTTCTATCAGATAGCAAAAGCGACTCTTCCGATTAGAGAGAGAAGTCTTGGCTCATCCGATCAGGTAGTAAACGCAACTATTACGATGAGAAAGTAACAGCTTGACTCTTTCGATCAGACAGATGAGGCATGACTTATCCAATCAGACAACATAGGTGCCTCATCCGATCAGACAGTGCAGACTTGGCCTCTTCTAATAGACAGAGGCTTGACTCGGCCGGTCAGACAGGAAAGACATGGCCCCTCCGATCAGACACCAAAAGCTTGATTTTACACATGTCAATGTCTGACTTGAAGGAAAAGACTGTCAATTTAAAAGAAGATGCCTATATCGCTAATGTGAAGAAGGATGTAACCTTACTATTGCCCCCAACTTGAAGTCATTCTGAAAGTTTGTAACAAGTTGGTGACTATTTGAAAATGTGCTTAGTGACTTAGGAGTCAACACCTTTGATAAAATGACTTGATAGTCTTTTACTTTGATGGCTGAGCGTCTTGGACTTGATGACTTGTGAGTCTTTGAGTTTGATAACTTAGAGCCTAGAACTTTCTTGATTTTGGAGTCTAGAGCTTTGACGACTTGGTAGTCTTTTAATTTTGATGTCTTGGGGGACTTGAACTTTGATGACTTGAGAACCCACTTGGTGACTTGGGAGTTAGTAATTTCGTTGACTTAGGAGTCTTAAAGAAGTAATTTCGAAGTCCTAAAAAAAAAAAATTAACTTGGAAGTCTACGAGATTTGTGACTTGGAAGTCTGCTAGGATTAATATGGAAGTCAGAAAGTTTTACGACTTGAGAGTCTTTGCGATTTGATGACTTAGAAGTCTTACATTTTACCAACTTAACAGTTTGTTTCTTTGGTGTCTTTGATTTTGAAGACATAAGAGTCTATTATATCAATGATTGAAGGGTCTGTAAAGATGACTTGAAAGTCTTCAACAACTTGAAAGTCAGCAACTCTGTTTGACTTGTGAGCCTATAACTTAAATGACTTAGGAATCTTTAAACTTTATATGAAAGCTTATGTCATTGATGACTTGAGTGTTTACGATGTTGATTACTTGAGAGTCTTTGATTTTGATGGCTTAAGCATCCTGTGGATGACTTGATAGTCTGTGCTAACTTAAGAGTCTAGAAGTTTGAATTTGGAAGTCTTAAGGGTGACTTGAGGGTAAAAGTTGTTTTGTAACTTGACAGTCTTGCAGTGTGAGTTGACAATCTTGCGGAATGACTTGAATGTCTTCATCAAGCATGTAGTTATGTTAACTTAGAAGTCTTAGAGTTTGTTGACTTGGAAGTTTAGTACAAATGACTTGAGAATCTTCTAATGTGACAACTGGGAGTTGACAAAATTTGATGACTTAGGAGTCTTCAATTTGAATGACTTGATAGTTTCTTACTTTGCTAACTTAAGATTCTGAAACTTTCATCATTTGACAGTCTGTGCGAGTTTGACGACTTGGGAGTCTACAAAATTTGATGACTTAGGAGTCGTGAAAGTTTAACTTTGGAGTCCACGAGATTTGATGACTTTAGAGTCTGTCAAGCTTGACTTCAGAGTTTGATAGGACTAGCTTTGAAGTCTGAGAGTTTGATGACTTAGGTGTTCATAGAAGCTGACTTGGAAGTCTTAGAGTTTATGAACTCATAAGCCTGTATAGGTTGACTTAGAAGTCTTAGAATTTGGTGACTTGAAAATCTAAAATGAGTAACTTGAAAGTCTTTGAGTCTCTACAAAGAGTGATATAAAAGTCTATAAGTTCTTTGATAACTTAGAAGTCTATAGAGGCTGGCTTGAAAGTCTGCCCCCTAAATGCCAATTTTGGGTCGTTATATTCTAAAGCACTTTCCAATAGACAATCAATCGGACTCTTCAGTGTTTTCTTCGTCTATTGTGATTTTTTCTTCTTTTACAAGTTGCAGGACTTGTCCTCTAAATGCTTTGCACTTCTCTGTAGGATGACTGATGATCCTGTAATACTTGCAATATTTAGGATCATTAGTTCTTCCAATTTTTTCAGGTCCACTTGACTTTGGGAGTTCTATAAGTCCTTTCTCAAGGACATTGTTAAGCATTTCTGGCGCATCAGACTCAGGATAAGGACATTCTTTCTCTTCAGAGTTTCTAAGCATGGAGCTTTTATTTCTTGACGATGCCATTAATTCATCATCATTGAGCCGTCTTCCATAATAGGTAATTGTAAGCTCCATATCATGAGCTCGTGTTGCTAATTTTTGGAATGTTTTAGGCGTGTTCACTTACAAAGCATAAAGTATATCCAATTCCATCCCTTTAGGCACACACCTCGACAGCTGAAGACTCAGAAAAATGGTCTTTACACTTCAGAGAGAGAGCACGCCAATGGTTAGTGTAATCAATGACTAGCTCGTTGTTATATTGCCTTGTGTTAGTCAACTCTGTTATACTAACTATACGGTGTGTGTTATACAAGTGATTCAAGAACTCACTTTGCATTTGCCCCTAGCTACCAATGGACTCAGAGGCAAGGTCTGTATACCAGTCAAATGCAATTCCTTTGAGGGATCGCATGAACTGTTTCACCAATTGATCACCTTCAGGGCCAGCGTTGCTGCAGGTTTCAATGAAATGGGCGATGTGTTGCTTGGGGTTACCATTGCCATCGAACTGGTTAAATTTGGGAGGCTGATAGCCATGGGACATGCGAAGAGCATCTATCCTCTTCATATAAGGCCTTGTATACAAGTGGGTCTTGTGAGACCCTCCTCCCAACTGAGCCTTGACTGCATTTGCTATCAAGCTCTGAATCTGCTCAATAGACATCGAGCCTAAAGAGCGGTTCTTCTTTGTCTTGCGCTCATCGTCAGATTCTTCGCTGTGGTTGGACTCTTTATCAGAGCCTTTAGCGCCTGAACCTTTGTTCGAAGCTTTAAAGGATTTCTTTGCCAGTTTCTTTACTAGCTCAGCAATCTGCTCCTTTTGACGCTTAATTTGTGCGTCCTTTTCTGTGCTGTCCATTGAGAGTTTATCGAGCTTGGCCTTCATGTCCGCTAGTTGTTCCTTTAAGTTGATAGCCTCTATCACCATGACTGGCATGTCGATTGTGTTAGAAGACTCAGTTTCTGATTGGGAGAAATGCAAGTCCCTTGGAGATGTTAGTGAAGAATCACTACCATCATAGTTGTCATCCTCTGCACCGAAAGGCTGAAAGGCAGGACTGATGTATGTTTGGAATTCATCCATTCCTCGAGGTAAAGTCTTCCTAGTATTGAAAGCAATAAGAGGCTTTAGTTTCAAATTAGAGAGATAATTAATTTGATTGACTCCCTCAGAAGGCAAGTTGGAGGCAAATTTTTGAGTTTTACGTGACTGCAAAGTTAGAGCCACGACTTGTTTCTTTAAGGTGATAAAGGCATCAGCTTTAGACGTGCTCCTAGTCATCACCCTGGTGCTTTGATTGCCAGATCCAGTCCTAGCCTCTGTGGATCCTTCATATGCGGATCCAATGATCTTTGTCTTTGGAGGTTGAAGGATGACATTCTTGAGAGTCATATCTTCTTCAAAGAAGTGAAATTGTTTGTTTAGAGAAAGAGATGAGAAGCAGAGATGTCCCATCGGGCATGTCAAATTTGTAAACATAAATTTCGCGCCTAAAATAAAGTAGACAGGAAATTGATATAAATAAATTGAATCTTGTATTGATGTGGTGTATAGATACAATATCTGAGTTTAATACAATGAAATGATCCTCTGATTCGGTCTCCTAATGACTTGAGTATTCCGAGGGCTTGATGCTTGATCTCGGTTGATACAAATCAGCTAAAGAACTCTGAAGACTGTTCTTGACTTTGATCTGCAAGTGGCTAATTGTAGTTTCAGAAACTCTGTAAGTTTTGATCCTTCTCGCTTGGTAGTTGGATGCTCCTTGCCGTCTGAGCTCTGAATTCTGCAAATGCTGAATGTTGAATGTAGTTGGCCAGATTAATCGATGCGAGGGCGAGGTTGCTTGATGTTGATCGATGAACTGGGTGAAGAATTCTGAAATAGACTTCAATTTGAGGCTGCAGAAGATGTTGAGTTAGCTTACTTTGATCCTTCTTGCTTGGTAGCTGGATATCGTCTGTAGTCTAAACTCTAGAGCCTGTAGGATCCTAAATATTGAGCTCCCTCTCTAAAATGACGAGGAAGGACCCTATTTGTAGGCTCGAAAGCTAGGGTTTGAGTTGGACGTTGGGCCTCGGCCCATATCTTAGTAATTATTCACTCAATTTTAAAAGAAAAATAATTACTATATTCTGCATCATCAATGACACGTGGCAGCTTTTAACTGGCTGAATTTTAGCCACCACTAATTTTGGTCAAGCGGGTCCATCAAAGTCAACGTGACACATGACAATTTGCAATTGGTCTTTTTTTTTTACACGTGGCATCATCTAAAAAATTTTTGCCTTCTACAAATGCCCCCTTCAAGAGTCAGATGCGTACACAAATTTTTGAGTGTTTGAAGTGGTTGAGTCTCGAAAACTTAGAAGATGCTGAAAATCGAAGCTATCTTTTTTTTTTTTTTTTGGTTTTGCCCACCTTGGTCATATGTAGCCTCAACCCCTTTTTTTTTGGGACCTCAAATTTTTTTGGTTGACTCTGATTTGTTCAAGTGAATGGTTGTTCACCTTGTTGAATCCAAGTTTGGTGGCCCTGAAAAGGGCTAGAGAACAATGTTTCTTGGGCTTTCATTCCTCTATTTAGGGGTTTTTTTTCCCTAAAAAAAAACTAAGGCTTGAAATTGACTGGTGGAGTTGCTAGCCTTGGTGAAGCACTGAGCTTCCCCTTCCAATTTGTGATAATCACACGTGTGATTTGCGATAAAATATTATCCATCACTTTAAAGATAAACTTCAACAGTATTTGAGTTGGACTGGAATTGTGAAACTGAAGGTGGGTAGATCATTATATAAGGTTGCATTTATGTTGTTTGTCATTCATCTCCTACCTTTGTTTTGTTGAATGCAAACTCCCTTTGTTCCCGTCTTCCAAGCTACTGAAGGATTTAAGTTTCTCTTTCTTCCTCTGTTTCTTTTAGCCCTGTCATCAACGATGGCTCCCCCTTCTTTCTTCCCTTCTTACTTTTTCTTCTTCTTCTTCTTGTAAAAATGCATCCCGATAGTCTTAGGAAGAAGTGGAACGATCTTCTTATTAGCAAAAAGCAAATCATATGAATCACAAAACTTACTCTCTTTTTTTTTTCCATAAAATTTGAGAGATAAGGTGTGTGGAATTCGAACAACTTCACTCAACAAATGCAGCCAATACAATCAAATTTTGGAAAGAGAGTGTTCGAGTTCACAATTCTGGTAGGTCGTTGGGAAAATTTCCTTTTTATTTGCATCCATGGCAGTAGGTTCCTTCCTGAGGATGTTCATGGCTGTGCAATCCTTGCTCCTGTCAATCTGTTCTACAAGAATTTTCTTGAATAATGTCCGTATATTTCTGAATCATCACCGTAGAGAGGGTGAGGGTTCTTTTTTTTTTCCCAGATCTGTAAAACAGAGTTTTCGCAGGAGCTTCCATGGCCGCTGTGCGTCGATGGTTTTTGGGAATTTAATACCAAATTATGCCAGAGTGTTAGTCTGCTTTTGCCCAACACTCCACTATACATGGCCACTTTTTTGTCCTCTTCTGCTGCCATTGCCGAGAATCGTCCATTTGACCATTTGCTAATTCCCCTTTTTCAGAACCTTTTGACATTTATTTTTTTTTTTAAGACCCTTTGTTTTAGGCCCCTTTGTCTTTTTCTTAGTATTTTCCTTTTTGTTTTGTAGTCCCCCCTTTTTTAGAGGGCTTCAACCAATGCTTCTCTTTTTTTTCCCCCTTTAGGATGTTGCTGGATTGACTTCTCCTCCATTAGATCGCAAGTGAGGCTGATTTTTAAGATGAGGAATCGTTTCTCCCTGTGGATTCGATTCTTCGTAGGAGACTCCCTCACTTAATCTAATTAGGGTCGACTTGAATTTCTTCCTTCCAGTCGCGACTTCTCCAATTAGATTGGGAAGTGAGATTGAATTTTAGGACAAGGAATCATTTCTCCCTGAAGATTCGATTCTTTGCAGGAGACTCCCTTACGTAATCTAGTTGTGGTCAACTTGAATTTCTTCCTTCCACCGCGACTCCTCCAATTAGATTGGGAAGTGAGGATGACTTTTAAGATGAGGAATCATTTCGCCCCATAGATTTGATTCTTCGCAGGAGACTCTCTCACTTAATCTAATTGGGGTCGACTTGAATTTCTCTCTTCCAGTCGCGACTCCTCCAATTAGATTGGGAAGTGAGGTCGACTTTTAAGGCGAGGAGTCGTTTCTCTCCGCAGATTCGATTTTTCGCAGGAGACTCCCTCACTTAATCTTATTGGGGTCGACTTGCATTTTTTCCATCAGATTTGTGAAGGCATGGCTTTCTCCACTCAGATAGTGAAGGCAGGACATCTCCAGTCAGATACTAAGGACATTACTCATCCGATCAAACAGCACAGACATTCAGACAATTGAGGTGTGCCCCCTCCAATCAAATAGTCAAGACATGTTCTTCCAACCAGAAAGTGAAGGTTTGACTCCTCCGTCCTTACAACAAAGGCTTGATTCCAATGATAAGAGAGCGAAGGCATTTAGACTCCTCCAATTAGGTAGCAGAGACTTGACTTCTTCCATCAGATAGCAAAAGCGACTCTTTCGATCAGAAAGAGAAGTCTTGGCCCATCCGATCCGGCAGCAAACACAACTATCACGATCAGAAAGTAACAGCTTGACTCTTTCGATCAGACAGATGAGGCATGACTTATCCAATCAGACAACATAAGTGCCTCATCCGATCAGACAGTGCAGACTTGGCCTCTTCTAATAGACAGAGGCTTGACTCTGCCGGTCAGACAGGAAAGACATGGCCCCTCCGATCAGACACCGAAAGCTTGATTTTACATATTGTCAGTGTCTGACTTGAAGGAAAAGACTGTCAATTTAAAAGAAGATGCCTATATCGCTAATATGAAGGAGGATGTAACCTTACTGTTGCCCCCAACTTGAAGTCGTTCTAAAAGTTTGTAACAAGTTGGTGACTATTTGAAAGTGTGCTTAGTGACTTAGGAGTCAACACCTTTGATAAAATGACTTGAGAGTCTTTTACTTTGATGGCCAAGCGTCTTGAACTTGATGACTTGTGAGTCTTTGAGTTTGATAACTTGGAGCCTAGAACTTTCTTGATTTTGGAGTTTAGAGCTTTAACGACTTAGTAGTCTTTAGTTTTGATGTCTTGGGAACTAAAACTTTGATGACGTGAGAATCCACTTGGTGACTTGGGAGTCAGTAGTTTCGTTGACTTAGGAGTCTTGAAGAAACAATTTCAAAGTCCTAAAAAAAAAAATCGACTTGGAAGTCTATGAGATTTGCAACTTGGAAGTTTGGTACGATTAATGTGGAAGTCAGAAAGTTTTACGACTTGGGTGTCTTTGCGATTTGATGACTTAGAAGTCTTACATTTTACCTACTTGACAGTCTGTTTCTTTAGTGTCTTTGACTTTGAAGACTTAAGAGTCTATTATATCAATGATTTGACGGTCTGTAAAGATGACTCAAAGTCTTCAATAACTTGAAAGTCAACAACTCTGTTTAACTTGTGAGCCTATAACTTTGATGACTTAAGAATCTTTGAACTTTATTTGAAACCTTATGTCATTGATGACTAGAGAGTTTACGATGTTAATTACTTAAGAGTCTTTGATTTTGACGGCTTAAGCATCCTGTGGGTGACTTGATACTCTGTGTTGACTTGAGAGTCTAGAAGTTTGAACTTGGAAGTCTTAGGGGTGACTTGAGGGTCAAAGTTATTTTGTAACATGACAGTCTTGCAGTGTGACTTGACAGTCTTGTGGAGTGACTTGAAGGTCTTCATCAAGTATATAGTTATGTTAACTTAAAAGTCTTTTAGTTTGTTGACTTGGAAGTTTAATACAAATGACTTGAGAATCTTCTAATGTGACAACTTGGGAGTTGATAAAATTTGATGGCTTAGGAGTCTTGAATCTGAATGACTTAATAGTTTCTTACTTTGTTGACTTAAGATTCTGAAACTTTGATGATTTGACAGTCTGTGCAAGTTTGACGACTTAGGAGTCCACAAAATTTGATGACTTAGGAGTCCTGAACGTTTAAGTTTGGAGTCCATGAGATTTGATGAGTTTTGAGTCTATCGAGCTTGACTTCATGATAGGACTAGCTTTGATGTCTGAGAGTTTGATGACTTAGGTGTTTGTAGAGGCCGACTTCGAAGTCTTAGAGTTTATCAATTCAGAAGCCCGTAAAGGTTGACTTAGAAGTCTTAGAGTTTGGTGACTTAAAAATCTAAAATGAGTGACTCGAAAGTCTTTGAGTCTCTACAAAGAGTGACTTAAAAGTCTTTAAGTTCTTTGATGACTTAGAAGTCTGTAGAGGCTGGCTTGGAAGTCTGCCCCCTAAATGCCAATTTTGGGTCGCTATCTTCTAAAGCACTTTCCAATAGACAATCAATCAGATTCTTCAGTGTCTTCTTCGTCCAATGTGATTTTTCCTTCTTTCACAAGTTGTAGGACTTATCCTCTAAATGCTTTGCACTTCTCTATAGGATGACTGATGATCCTGTCATACTTGTAATATTTGGGATCATTAGTTCTTCCAATTTCTTCAGGATGACTTTACTCTGGGAGTTCTATAAGTCCTTTCTCAAGAAGTTTGTTAAGCATTTCTGGCACATCAGACTCAGAATAAGGACATTCTTTCTCTTCAGAGTCTCTGAGCATGGAGCTTTCATTTCATGATGATGCCACTGATTCACCATCATTGAGCTGTCTTTCTTAGTAGGCAATTATAAGCTCTATATCATGAGCTCGTGTTGCTAATTCTTGAAATGTTTTAGTCTTGTTCACTTGCAAAGCATAAAGTACATCCCAATCCATCCCTTGGGCTAACACCTTGATAGCTGAAGACTCAGACAAATGGTCTTTACACTTCAGAGAGAGAGCACGCCAACGGTTAATGTAATCTATGACTAGCTCATTGTTACATTGCCTTGTATTAGTTAACTCTGTTGTACTAACTACACGGTGTGTGCTATAGAAGCGATTCATAAACTCACTTTCCGTTTGCCCCAACTATCAATGGACTCAGAGGCAAGGTCTGTATACCAGTCAAATGCAACTCCTTTGAGGTATCACAGAAACTATTTCACCAATCGATCACCTTTCAGTGCCAGCGTTGCTGTAGGTTTCGATGAAATGGGCGATGTGCTACTTGGGTTACCCTTGCCATCAAACTGGTTGAACTTAGGAGGCTGATAGCCATGGGGCATGCAAAGAGCATCTATCCTCTTCGTATAAGGCTTTGTATACAAGTGGGTCTTATGAGACACTCCTCCGAACTGAGCCTTGACTGCATTTGCTATCAAGCTCTGAAACTACTTAACAGACATCGAGCCTAAAGAGCGGTCTTTTTTTGCCTTGCGCTCGTCGTCAGATTCTTCACTGTGGTTGGACCCTTTATCAGAGCCTTTAGTGCCGGAACCTTTGTTCGAAGCTTCAAAGGGTTTTTTTTCCAGCGTCTTTACTAGCTCAGCAATCTACTCCTTTTGACGTTTAATTTGTGCGTCCTTTTCTGCGCTTTCCTTTGAGAGTTTATCGAGCTTGGCCTTCATATCTGCTAATTGTTCCTCTAAGTTGATAGCCTCTATCACCATGACTGGCATGATGACTGTGTTAGAAGACTCAGTTTCTAATTGGGAGAAATGCAAGTCCCTTGGAGATGTTAGTGAAGAATCACTACCATCATAGTTGTCATCCTCTGCGCCGAAAGGCTGAAAGGCAGGATTGATGTATGTTTGGAATTCATCCATTCCTCGAGCTAAAGTCTTCCTAGTGTTGAAAGTAGTAAGAGGCTTTAGTTTCAAATTAGAGAGACAAGCAATTTGATTGACACCATCAGAAGGCAAGTTGGAGCCAAATTTTTGAGTTTTATGTGATTGGAAAGTTAGAGCCACGACTTGTTTCTTTAAGGTGATGAAGGCATCAGCTTTAGACATGCTCCTAGTCGTCACCCTGGTGCTTTGATTGCCAGATCCAATACTAGCCTTTGTGGATCCTTCATATGCGGATCCAATAGTCTTTTTCTTTGGAGGTTGAAGGATGACATTCTTGGGAGTGATATCTTCTTCAAAGAAGTGAAATCGTTCGTTTAGAGAAAGAGATGAGAGGTAGAGATGTCCCACTGGGCGTGCCAAATTTGTAAACACTAATTTTGTGCGTAAAATAAAGTAGACAGGAAATTGATATAAACAAATTTAATCTTGTATTGATGTAGTGTGTAGATACAATATCTGAATTTAACACAATGAAATGATCCTCTGATTTGATCTCCTAATGACTTGAGTATTCTGAGGGTGTGATGCTTGATCTCGGTTGATGTAAATCAGCTGAAGAACTCTGAAGACTGTTCTTGATTTTGATCTGCAAGTGGCTGATTGTAGTTTCTGAAGCTCTGCAAGTTTTGATCCTTCTTGCTTGGTAGCTGGATGCTCCTTACCATCTGAACTCTGAATTCTGCAAATGCTGAATGTTGAATGTAGTTGGCCAGATTAATCGATGCGAGGGCGATGTTGCTTGATCTCGATCGATGAATTGGATGAAGAACTTTGAAGTAGACTTCAATTTGAGGCTGTAGAAGATTTTGAGCTAGCTGACTTTGATTCTTGTTGCTTGGTAGCTGGGTCGTCTGTAGTCTGAACTCTAGAGCCTGGTGTATGTTGAATGTTGAGCTCCCCCTCTAAAATGAGGGGGAAGGACCCTTATTTATAGGCTCGAAGGCTAGGGTTTTAGTTGGACGTTGGGCCTCCGCCCATATCTTGGTAATTATTCATTTAATTTTAAAAGAGAAATAATTACTATTTTCTGTATCATCAATGACATGTGGCAGCTTTTAACTGGCTGAATTTTAGCTACATCTAATTTTGATCAAACGGTCCACCAAAGTCAACGTGACACATGACAATTTGCGATTGGTCATTTTTTTTACACATGGCATCATCCGAAAAATGTTTGCCTTCTACAAATGCCCCCTTCAAGAGTCAGATGCCTACACAAATTTTTGAGTGTTTGAAGCGGTTAAGTCTCGAAAACTGAGAAGATGCTGAAAATCAAAGCTGTCTTTTTTTTTTTTTTGGCCCGCTTTGGTCACATGTAGCCTCGACCCTTTTTTTTTGGGTCCCCAAATTTTTTAGGTTGACTCTGATTTGTTCAAGTGAATGGTTGTTCACCTTGTAGAATCCAATTTTTGTGGCCCTAAAATGGGTTAGATAACAATGGAAATAGGTTGGGCTTTCATTCCTCTCTTTGGGGTTTTTTTTTTAAAAAAAAAAAAACAAAGGCTTGAAATTGACTGGTGGAGTTGCCAGACTCAGTGAAGCACTAAACTTCCCCTTCCAATTTGTGATAATCACGCGTGTGATTTATGATAAAATATTATCCATCACTTTAAAGATAAACTTCAACAGTATTTGAGTTAGAGTGGAATTGTGAAACTGAAGGTGGGTAGATCATTATATAAGGTTGCATTTATGCCGTTTGTCATTCATCTCTTACCTTTGTTTTGTTGAATGCAAACTCCCTTTGTTCCCATCTTCCAAGCTACCGAAGGATTTAAGTTTCTCTTTCTTCCTCTGTTTCTTTTAGCCCTGTCATCAATGATGGCTCCCTCTTCTTTCTCCCCTTCTTACTTTTTGTTCTTCTTCTTCTTGTAAAAATGCATCCCGATAGTCTTAGGAAGAAGTGGGACGATCTTCTTATTAGCAAAAAGCAAATCATATGAATCACAGAACTTACTCTTTTTTTTTTTCATCGAATTTGAGGGATAAGGTGGGTGGAATTCGAACAACTTCACTCAACAAATGCAGCTAATGCAATCAAGTTTTAGAAAGTGAGTGTTCGAGTTCATGATTCAGGTAGGCCGTTGAGAAAATTTCCTTTTTATTTGCATCCATGACAGTGGGTTCCTTTCTGAGGATGTTCATGGCTGCGCAATCCTTGCTCCTGTCAATCTGTTCTCCAGGAATTTTCCTAAATAATGTCCGTATACTTCTGAATCATCACCCTAGAGAGGGTGAGGGCTCTTTTTTTTTTTTTTCCATATCTGTAAAACAGAGTTTTCGCAAGAGCTTCCATGGCCTCTGTGTGCCGATGGTTTTTGGGAATTTAATACCACATTACGCCAGAGTGTTAGTCTGCTTTTCCCAACACTCCGCTGTATATGGCCACTTTTTTATCCTCTTCTGCTGCCATTGCCGAGAATCGTCCATCTGACCCTTTGCTATTTCCCCTTTTTTAGAACCTTTTGACATTTCTTTTTTTTTAAGGCACTTTGTTTTAGACCCCTTTGTCTTTTTTTTAGTATTTTCCTTTTTGTTTTGTAGTCCCCCCTTTTTTAGAGGGCTTTAAGTAATGCTTCTCTTTTTTTCCTTCTTTAGGAAGCTGCTGGATTGACTACTCCTCCATTGTATCGCAAGTGAGGTCGACTTTTAAGATGAGGAATCGTTTCTCCCAGTAGATTCGATTCTTCGTCAGAGACTTCCTCACTTAATCTTATTAGGGTCGACTTGAATTTTTTCCCTCCAGCCGCGACTCCTCCAATTAGATTGGGAAGTGAGGTCGACTTTTAAGACGAGGAATCGTTTTTTCCCGTAGATTCGATTCTTTGCAAGAGACTCTCTCACTTAATCAAGTTGGGGTCCACTTAAATTTCTCTCTTACAGTTGCAATTCCTCCAATTAGATTGGGAAGTGAGGTCGACTTTTAAGATGAGGAATCGTTTCTCCCCGTAGATTCGATTTTTCGCAGGAGACTTCCTCACTTAATTTAATTGGGGTCGACTTACATTTTTTCCATCAGATTTGCAAAGGCATGGCTTTCTTCACTCAGATAGTGAAGGCAGAACATCTCCGGCCAGATACTAAGGACATTACTCATCCGATCAGACAGCACAGAGATTCAGACAATGAAGATGTGCCCCCTCTAATCAAATAGTCAAGACATGTTCTTCCAATTAGAAAGTGAAGGTTTGACTCCCTCATCCTGACAACAAAGGCTTGACTCCTACGATAAGAGAGCAAAGGCATTTCGACTCCTCCAATCAGGCAGCAGAGACTTGACTTCTTCTATTAGATAGTAAAAGCGACTCTTCCAATCAGAAAGAGAAGCCTTGGCTCATCTGATCAGGCAGCAAACGTAACTATCATGATCAGAAAGTGATAGCTTGACTCCTTAGATCAGATAGATGAGGCATGACTTATTCAATCAAACAACATAGGTGACTCATCCGATCAGATTGTGCAGACTTGGCCTCTTCTAACAGACAGAGGCTTAACTCTTCCGGTCAGATAGGAAAGACATGGCCCTTCCGATCAGACACCGAAAGCTTGATTTTACACATCATCAGTGTTTGACTTGAAGGAAAAGACTGCCAATTTAAAAGAAGACGCCTATATCGCTAATATGAAGGAGGATGTAACCTTACTATTGCCCCCAACTTGAAGTCGTTCTAAAAGTTTGTAACAAGTTGGTGACTATTTGAAAATATGCTTAGTGACTTAGGAGTCAACACATTTGGTAAAATGACTTGATAGTCTTTTTACTTTGATGGCTGAGCGTCTTGAACTTGATGACTTGGGAGTCTTTGAGTTTGATAACTTGGAGCCTAGAACTTTCTTGATTTTGAAGTCTAGAGCTTTTACGACTTCGTAGTCTTTTAATTTTGATGTCTTGGGAGACTTGAACTTTAATGACTTGAGAATCCACTTGGTGACTTGGAGTCAGTAATTTCGTTGACTTAGGAGTCTTAAAGAAACAATTTTGAAGTCTTAAAAAAAAAATGACTTGGAAGTCTACAAGATTTGTGACTTGGAAGTCTGCTAGGATTAATGTGGAAGTCAGAAAGTTTTACGACTTGGGAGTCTTTATGATTTGTTGACTTAGAAGTCTTACATTTTATCGACTTGACAGTCTGTTTCTTTAGTGTCTTTGACTTTGAAGACTTAAGAGTCTATTATATCAATGATTTGAAGGTCTGTAAAGATGACTTGAAAGTCTTCAATAACTTGAAAGTCAGCAACTCTGTTTGACTTGTGAGCCTACAACTTAGATGACTTAAGAATCTTTAAACTTTATTTGAAAGCTTATGTCATTGATGACTTGAGAGTTTACTACGTTGATTGCTTGAGAGTCTTTGATTTTGATGGCTTAAGTATCCTGTGGGCGACTTGATAGTCTAGAAGTTTGAACTTGGAAGTCTTAAGGGTGACTTGAGGGTCAAAGTTGTTTTGTAACTTGACAGTCTTGCAGTGTGACTTGACAGTCTTGCAGAGTGACTTGAAGGTCTTCATCAAGCATATAGTTACGTTGACTTAGAAGTCATGGAGTTTGTTGACTTGGACGTTTAATACAAATGACTTGAGAATCATCTAATGTGACAAATTGGGAGTTGACAAAATTTGATGACTTAGGAGTCTTGAATCTAAATGACTTGATAGTTTCTTACTTTGCTGACTTAAGATATCGAAATTTTGATCATTTGACAGTCTGTACGAGTTTGATGACTTGGGAGTCCACAAAATTTGATGACTTAGGAGTCCTGAAAGTTTAACTTTAGAGTCCACGAGATTTGATGACTTTTGAGTCTGTGAAGCTTGACTTCAGAGTTTGATAGGACTAGCTTGGAAGTCTAAGAGTTTGATGACTTAGGTGTTTGTAGAAGCTGACTTGGAAGTCTTAAACTTTATCAACTAAGAAGCCTGTAAAGGTTGACTTACACGTCTTAGTGTTTGGTGACTTGAAAATCTAAAATGAGTGACTTGAAAGTCTTCGAGTCTCTACAAAGAATGACTTGAAACTCTATAAGTTCTTTGATGACTTAGAAGTCTATAGAAGCTGGCTTGGAAGTCTGCCCGCTAAATGCCAATTTTGGGTTGCTATCTTCCAAAGCACTTCCCAATAGACAATCAATCAGATTCTTCGGTGTCTTCTTCGTCTAATGTGATTTTTCCTTCTTTTACAAGTTGCAGAACTTGTCCTCTAAATGCTTTGCACTTCTTTGTAGGATGACTGATGATCCTGTGATACTTGCAATATTTGGCATCATTAGTTCTTCCAATTTCTTCACAACGACTTGACTCTGGAAGTTCTATAAGTCCTTTCTCAAGAAGTTTGTCAAGCATTTTTGGCGCATCAGACTCAGAATAAGGACATTCTTTCTCTTCGGAGTCTCTGAGCATGGAGCTTTCATTTCTTGACAATGCCACTGATTCATCATCATTGAGTTGTCTCCACAGTAGGTAATTGTAAGCTCCATATCATGAGCTCGTGTTGCTAATTCTTGAAATATTTTGGGCTTGTTCACTTGCAAAGTATAAAGTATATCCCAATCCATCACTTGGACACACACCTCAACCGCTGAAGACTCAGACAAATGGTCTTTACACTTCAGAGAGAGTGCATGCTAACAGTTAATGTAATCGATGACTGGCTCATTGTTACATTGCCTTATATTAGTCAACTCTGTGATACTAACTACACAGTGTGTGTTATAGAAGCGATTCAAGAACTCACTTTTCATTTGCCCCAGCTGTCAATGGACTCAGAGGCAAGGTATGTATACCAGTCAAATGCAATTCCTTTGAGGGATCGCACGAACTGTTTCACCAATCGATCACCTTTAGTGCCAGCGTTGCTATAGGTTTCGATGAAATGGGCGATGTGCTACTTGGGGTTACCCTTGCCATCGAACTGGTTGAACTTAGGAGGCTGATAGCCATGAGGCATCTGAAGAGCATTTATCCTTTTCATATAAGACTTTGTATACAAGTGGGTCTTGTGAGACCCTCCTCCCAACTGAGTCTTGACTGCATTTGCTATCAAGCTCTGAATCTGCTCAATAGAAATTGAGCCTAAAGAGCGGTCCTTCTTTGCCTTGCGCTCGTCGTCAGATTCTTCACTGTGGTTGGACTCTTTATCAGAGCCTTTAGTGCCTGAACCTTTGTTCGAAGCTTTAAAGGATTTCTTTTCCAGCTTCTTTGCTAGCTCAGCAATCTGCTCCTTTTGACGCTTAACTTATGTGTTCTTTTCTGCGCTTTCCTTTGAGAGTTTATCGAGCTTGGCCTTCATGTCCGCTCATTGTTCCTCTAAGTTGATAGCCTCTATCACCATGACTGGCATGATGACTGTGTTAGAAGACTCAGTTTCTAATTGGGAGAAATGCAAGTCCCTTGGAAATGTTAGTGAAGAATCACTACCATCATAGTTGTTATCCTCTGCGCCGAAAGGCTGAAAGGCAGGATTGATGTATGTTTGGAATTCATCCATTCCTCGAGCTAAAGTCTTCCTAGTGTTGAAAGTAGTAAGAGGCTTTAGTTTCAAATTAGAGAGACAAGCAATTTGATTGACACCATCAGAAGGCAAGTTGGAGCCAAATTTTTGAGTTTTACGTGATTGCAAAGTTAGAGCCACGACTTGTTTCTTTAAGGTGATGAAGGCATCAGCTTTAGACATGCTCCCAGTCATCACCCTAGTACTTTGATTGCCAGATCCAATACTAGCCTTTGTGGATTCTTCATATGCGGATCCAATAGTCTTTTTCTTTGGAGGTTGAAGGATGACATTCTTGGGAGTCATGTCTTCTTCAAAGAAGTGAAATCGTTTGTTTAGAGAAAAAGATGAGAGGCAGAAATGTCTCACCGGGCGTGCCAAATTTGTAAACACAAATTTCAAACTTAAAATAAATTAAACAAGAAATTCATAAATAAATTGAACTTTGTATTAATGTTATATATGGGTACAATCTCTGAATTAAATATAATAAGATGATCCTCTGATTCGATCTCCTAATGACTTGAGTATTATGAGGACGTGATGGTTGATCTCGGTTGATGTAAATTAGCTGAAGAACTCTGAAGACTATTCTTAATTTTGATCTGCAAGTGGCTGATTGTAGTTTCTGAAGCTTTGCAAGTTTTGATCCTTGTCGCTTGGTAGCTGGATGCTCCTTGCCGTCTGAGTTCAACATTTAGCATCCTACAGGTTTCAGAGTTTAGACTACAGACAACATCTAGCTACCAAGTAACAAGGATCAAAGTCAGCTAGTTCAACATCTTCTGCAGCCTCAAATTGAAGTCTACTTCAGAGTTCTTCATCCAGTTCATCGATCGAGATCAAGCAACCTCACCCTTGTATCGATTAATCTGGCCAACTATATTCAACATTCAGCATTTGCAGAATTCAGAGCTCAGATAGTAAGGAGCATCCAGCTACCAAGCGAGAAGGATCAAAACTTGCAGAGTTTCAGAAACTATAATTAGCCACTTGCATATCAAAATCAAGAACCGTCTTCAGAATTCTTCAGCTGATTCGCATCAACCGAGATCAAGCATTACGCTCTCGGAATACTGAAGTCATTAGGAGATCGAATCAGAGGATCATCTTATTACATTTAGTTCAAAGATTGTGTCCATATACAACATCAATACAAAATTTAATTTGTTTCTGAATTTCTTGTCTAATTTATTTTAGGCTCGAAATTTGTGTTTACACTATGATCCAAAGTTCCACCAAGTTGGGGAGCTCAACCATTTGCTTCAGCAACAATGTCAATTTGGGATGTCTTTTAATATAAAACTCTTTGGCTCCGTTTAGTCCTTATAAAATTTGGTAGAAAGAAAAGTTGAAGGAAAAAAATGTAAAAAAAAAAAAAAGTAGGGAGAAATTGAGTTTTTTTCTCTTGTTTGGATTGAGGAAAAAAATATAAGAATTTCGATGAAAATTTTGAATGTTGATGAGCTGCTTAAATCATATTGATGTTATCTAAGTGATGTAAGATTGCAGGAGGTTAAGAATTTTTCTCAACCTTTACTTACAATTTTATGAGAAAAATTTTATCACTTATTTCTAACAAATTTTCCACCTAACTTTCCTCTATATTTTTTTCTTTGTGATTTTCTCTAAGCCAAACACAAGAAAAAAAGTAACTTTCTCAATTTTTTTTCTTTCCACCAAAGTTTCCAAGGTGCAAACAAAATCTTTGAGAGAGGTGAGGGTGTCTCTCCACTATGGTGTTTCTTTGAGTTGTTCACAACTTATAATATGAAGGAAGCCAAGGACAATGCCTTGAAACTCTTTAGAAACAACTCTTAACAGTATATTATGAAGCACTAGTTTCTTCAACCTGGGGAATAAAGGATTAAGCACTAGTTGGGGAGCCTTTGTCTCTGGGCCCCTTTCGTTCTGCCCAATGAAGCTGCGAGGGCATGAAACCAAGTTGATTTGTTGGCTTCCAGCATATTTCCACAAGGTTGAGGCATTATTTGTCTTTAAGGCTCTCCAAGTTAAAGAGGTTGGCTATCTGCTTTGGTGACGATGTCAATTTAGGACAACCATCAATAACAAGGTCTTTGAGGGATGTGGGGTGTCAATCCATCCTGGTATTTCTTGAGTTCATTTCAACTAATAATTCAAAGTTTTCAGCAACAAAAGGCCTTGAAATAACTTAGGACTTGCCTTTAATCCAACATTGCAAAATTGGAATCCCTTCAGCTTAGATAATGACATGCGGTGCTCATCTTATCCTGCTGGCTCTTGACATTTTTCCCCTGAGGTTGAGGCAATTGGTGATTTTTGGCCTCTCTGAGTTAGAGAGGCTGCCCCTCTGCTTAGCAACGAAGTCAATTCCGGACACCAATAAACATATAGCTCTTTGAGGGAAGTGAAGCTGTCAATCCACTCTGGTATCTCCTTCAGTTTTTCACATTCTCTAATTGTAAGAGATTTAAGCGAGGAAATTCCGCAAAGTTCCTCCAGAACAGCCTCTGACACCACCTTGAAAAATGCTAATTTCTTTGATTTAGAGAAAGCAGAATAATATTTGAGAAGTCGTTATCACCATCTCAAATCTTCTTCTTTCTGTGTACTACTACTAGCTATGCACATGTTCATACTCCATCCTTTGAATGGGGGCATTTCAAAAAGTGTAATATTTTCAACTGTTGGGAATAAGGGAGCTGCTGCTGGAGGATGACTGCTAGTATCATGTGTATTCTCTATGTACTATGTAGTCAACTGTACTCAGATCCCTAAGTACAATGACTTTAAGATTAGGAAGTCTTCCCAAGGAGCAAAGATACCTAAAGCATTTAAAATGTGCTGATATAATTTCAATCAGATTATAACTACAATGGATCTGATCCCAGGTCATCATCCAACTTAGTAGCTTCTCTCCTTTGTAATATTCAATCCATAGATACGTCAGATTAACATGGGGCTGGAGGCCACGCAGGACCATCTTGCTCTTTTCTTTTGACATGTGCTTAGGGTTGAACATTATGCGCAAAGAAGTGAGCTTCTCTTTCCCCTGCAAGTTTGCCTTCTTAGCTAAATCCCAGCTCATACTTAGGAACCCCTTCCACAACTATTTCCAATACTCCCTTGACATTGTTGAGGTGATTGAGTTCATCTACTCCCCGACAAGTACCTCATTATTGCTTAGGGTTGAACACTTATTATTGCTCATATTCTCCCCCACTGTGTACAACTGTTTCCAGATGGGTCAAACTCCCCAAGCCCAACGGAATGTGTGTTAACTCGAGGCACCCCTGTAAGTGAAGGTGTTTTAAATTCACCTTCTTGCTACATCCCTTGGTAAATCCTTTATGTTGTCACACTTGGTGAGGTCCATGTAAAACAAGTTTATAATTTGCATGATTGAGTTGGGGAGATTATGGAAACCATTGTCTGACATATTGAGATACCTTAGGTGGATCGGCTTGGTTATTTAACTTGGGACTTTTTCCAACTCTATTCCTGGTAGCCTTAATGCCCTCAAATTTTTATTACATGTGTGTCAACTTGAGACGCCCCTATAAGTGAAGCTTCTTCAAATTCACCAGCTTGTTCATATCGCTTCATAAATTGTTTACGTTATAACACTTGGTGCGATCTATACAGAACAACTTATCAGTTGCATGATTGAGTTGGGGAGATTATGGAAACCATTGAATGACAGATTTGGTGCATCAGTCTGCTTATTTAACTTGGTAGCCTTAATGCCCCCAAATATTGAAATCTCGATAGTTCTTTTAATTGTAGCTTACCACGGCGATACTGCCAAAGCGCGAGGAGTGACCACATTTCTCCTTATCTTCTAGGAGGAAGGGTGGCAGACCCCTTTCAAGCACCACCTTTTCACTGAAGGATACATGATCTACTCTTTGTTGGAATTTATGAGGATCCAGCATCCTATAGTTGAGGCCACTGATAGGTGGAGCAAGGTCATGGATGAAGTCATGCCTCCTGAAACTCTCTATGCACCCAAAGTCATCTTTCTCTCCATACTGTAAGAAGCCACATTACATGAGGCTGAGAACATATTCCTCCCCTGTATCCTCCAAGCTTTGGTTCTTACATCGTAGCTTTAGACATCCCAACAAAACCCAAATACAAGTTAATGCATGCTTGTCAAATCAGTAAACCTTATGGAACAAGGAACAACAGGGTAAACAAAGCTTTAGCTGTGGATCGAGTTGATCGTAACTGCATTTCAGCGTCTACTTGATGTCATTTTCTTGACGAGTAAAAGTCAAAAATTCCTTATCTCCAAAGTTCAGCCAGTCCCCAACCATGGGCTTCTTACGTAAGGTGCCTACCATGGTTTGGATGACAAGAGGAACACCAGAGCATATTTCTGCAATCTGCTTTCCGATCTCCTTTAATTCTGGTTGGCGGCCCCCAGAAAAGAAACCCGTGTGAAGGGATCAAAGAGTTTGTCTTTTGTAAATCTCCCCCCCCCCCCCCCTTCCCGGTTTTATATGAATAATTTGTCGATGAATTGCTTAACACAATGCATTTTGATGTTATGACTCAGTAGGGTGTAATGACATACTAATCACGAGATACTTCAGCTACAACCACCTAGTGATTACCCATCTAGTACTAATTGTGAGATATTATAAATATACCCATCTAGTACTAATTATGAGATCTATAACGTGCTTACTGCCATTTTTGTTGGGTTGCCTCTTGGTTGTGATAATCGATGGATTTGCACACGGTTGCTGCACTGCATTGCTGTTGCCATTTTTGTTTAGTCGCCTATTACTTTATTATGGTTCTATGGTCAATCCAAATATTACTGCCTTCATGTCTCACATTGTTTGTTGCAATTTTCATTCAAGTGCCCATCTTAAGTTAGTTCAATTAAAAATTACTCCTTAATTGTTCGTCTTTATATCTCATAGTGGTGCTCTGGATATTTGATGTCTTGGTTGCCTTGTTTATATGAGCATTTCCATGGAAATTGAAGTGAGAATATGTCCAACATCTCTGTTATTGTGTCGCTAGGGAATTAAGGCATGGTCAAGCCTCTTTGCTGTCATATGCCTGAAGAAGAGAGGCAGCTGGTGATTGGCTGCCACATAGTTGTCAATAGTGATTGTTGGCAACTATGGAATTGATCAAGATACGCCTTTTGCTTGTGAATCATCACAGAAGGTCAGACAAGGCAAGTTCATATATGATTCTTCATTATTCCACATTGTAAATATCTTGAAATTTGGCCCAATAGTGAAATTTTATTTCGCGAAATGATTTGAAAGTCTTCAGCCAATCCTTTGAGTTGAGTCTTTATGTGTCCCCCCCCCCCCCCAAAATATTTATTCATAATAATAAAAAAGTCCCAACATCTTTCTTGAGTTTACGTAATTTCATTTTAATCTAGAATAATAAAGCTATAAATATAGTAGGACAAGTGAAGTTAAATTTAACGATCATGTATAACAAGGGTTTTTTGAATATTCATTTATTATTATCTAGAGTTGTATGGTGCTGACGAAGTACACAAATAAAAAAAAGGTGAAAGTGCAGCAAACGAGTGGCAACTAAAAAAGAAACTCCCCAAAGAACAAAGGTATACAGAGTAGATCAAAAGCAGTTATTGACCCCCCTCCTCCTTGTGGGTGAAGGGTGTGTGTTTTAGGGGAGAGGGTATATATTCTCCTTTCATAAATAAGAAATGTAGGAAAAGGGGGGAAGAGGTGCGAATAATACCTGGGAGAGAATGGATGCTGCGTTTCTTAGCAATCTCTCGAGCCAATGCGAACATGAAGGATATGTTGAATGAGGGGCCAATCTTCACCTGTTGGCTTCTTGCATTTTTCTTCAAGGATGGGGCATGCTTCAATTTTAAGCTTTTCCAGGTTGGAGAGGTTTGCCATCTGCTTTGGTAACGACTTCAATTTGGAGCACTCAACAATAGAAAGTTGTTTGAGGGAAGTGAGGGTGTCAATCCACTCTAGCACTGCCATCAGGTGGTAACAAGAGTCAAGGCTAAGTGATTCGAGTGCAGAGAGATCTCGAAACTCCTCGGGAACAAAATCTAGCCCCACTTCATAAAATACCAATTCCTTCAACCTGGGGAAAGCAGAATAATAACAACTTCTTTGGAGGACTAGTGATTCTTCCTCGCTACTGCTACTACTAGGACTGCTTGTCCCCATGATCTTCCTCCATCCGTTTAGTTGTGGCATCCTCCATAGATTCAGTGTTTCAAGGCTTGGGAATAAAGGATTTGTTGCTGATGCTGTAACTAGAACATTACTAGGATTAGGAATACGATTACTACTAGTAGTACTTTTGTTCTCTACATACTCTAGTTGTTTCATATGGCCAAGTTTGAGGAATTTAAGACGAGGAAGTCTTCCGAAAGAGCAAAGATATCTGCAGTTTTCAAACCCATATAATGCAATTTCAACCAGATTGGGGAGAGAATTGTGAGCGAGTTGACCCCAGCTCATCATCCAACTCGGTGGCCCCTCCCCATTGTATCGTTCAATATGCAGGTGTCTTAAATTCGGATGGGGTTGGAGACTTTCCAGCACTATCTTGCTCTTTTCTTTTGGCTGTTTGTAATGCAAGTCTGTGGACAAAGAAACAAGCTTCTCTTCCCCATTCAGGGTTGCCGCACGAGCATATGTCTCTGGTGTACTCCCGACCCAGTCTCATCATTAAGTGTCAAATTCACCATGATTTCTAACCTTCCCTTGAGGTTATTAAGGCGTTTCAGTTCATCTAACCCTCCCATATCACTCTGGCTCCTTTCTCTCCTACTACAAACAACGGTGATGTTTGCAAATTCGCCAAATTCCCCAATCTGAACGGCATATGCATCAAATTGGAACACTTGTCTAAGTTAAGGTGTCGTAGCTTCACCAGCTTGCTCACATCCATTGGTAACTCCTTCAGATTTCGACAGCAGAAGAGGTCTAGGGACAACAAGTTTACCAGTCGTCCAATTGAGTCCGGGAGTCTCTCAAAACCATTATCTAAGAGATCGAGATACCTAAGGTGAATCAATTTGCCTAGTGACTGTGGTACTTCTCCCAGGCCTACATCTGGTATCCTAAATACCCTCCAACATCGGAATCTTGATTGTACATTTAATTGTACTTTACTATTAATTTGACGCAAATTGCAGATGACAAGTGACTGTAGTTTCTCTTCGTTTTTATGAAGCAAATGAGGCAGATTCCCTGAGATTGACAACAGCTTTCCACTAAAGGATGTATGACGAACTCTTTCATCAAGTTCATGATATCCTTCAGTAGAACCAAAGTACATCCTCTTATATTTAGAGCCAGCGACCTGAACTGCGAGATCATAGATCAAGTCGTGCATCCTGAAATTGATTATGCATCCAAACTTTATCTTTTTTTGCATTTTGGAAGAAGCCACAGTTCATTAGGTTAAGCACATATTCCTCTAAGCTTTGGGTTTCATTCTGTGCCTCGATATATCCCAAAGCTATCCAAGTACTAAGCAATCTATCCTTGTCAAGCCCACACCCCTGAGGGAACAGGGAGCAATAAGCAAAACACAGCTTAAGCCTCAGACCTAGTTGGTTGTGACTAAGTTTCAGGGATTGCATGACGTCAGGCACTGTCGAACTTAAATTACAAAGAGGGCCATCTATGCTTGTTGGGATCCTCCTCCCTTAAGAGGCCTCCTATGGCGAGTATAACAAGAGGAACCTTGGGGCACTTTTCCAAAATCTCCCGTCCAATCTCCTTCCAAAATCTCCCGTCCAATCTCCTCTAGTCCTTGGTCTAATTTTGCATCACGTGGAGAAGTGGCCCGTTGGAAAAGAAGCCAAGAGTCCTCTTTTCCTAAATCCTCAAGCTTGTCGGAGTGCAGCCCATGATTCTTGCCACTCTCTCATCACATGTGGTGATGAGAACCTTACTCCCTGCACCACCGCACACAAGCACTTTTCTCAGTTCTTCCCATTTTATACTCAAACTCTTGTCATCATCCCAGATGTCATCCAACACCAGGAGATACTTCTTCCCCTCTATTTGTTCTCGAAGGCGGCATTGCACCTCATCCATCCCAAAATCCCGTCTTGTTGCTTCACGCGTAGTAGATGCTATGATGTTCTCTAGCATCTCTTTAGCGCTAAATTCTCGAGTAGCATAAACCCACATCTGTTTGTCAAAGTGTTATTTAAGCCTCTCATCATGGTAAACATACCGTGCCATGTGGTTTTCCCCATCCCACCAAGCCCAACGATGGCAACCACAAAAAAGGTTGATGAGGGATCAAAAAGCCTAGTTATTATGTTCTCCCTCTCCGTATCTCGCCCAATGATTTCTTTAGTGATTGTGTGAGACCCGGTTTCTTCCCTTGTTTTGGGCTTGGTTAACTTGCTTAATATGTAATTGGCAAGCAGAGCATGGTCATTGGTGATGGAATCTAGTTCCTTACTAAGAGCCCTGACTTGTCTAACATCTCTACACAAGGACACAACCGGGTTCATATAAAAGGAGAAGAACCAACGTACCCAATCTTTGAACCTTGCTAGTTGTTTGAGCTGGGATGTTATAGCTTTTTCATCCAACAAGTCGTCTATCTTCTCGAGTACACTGCTGAGTTTCTCCAGCTGTAATTACAGCAAGGGAGTACTGCTCTCTTGCATTGCATCTGCATCAATAAGGAGAGCTTCAATCATGGCTTTTCTATCTGCAAGGCTCTTAACATGGGAGTTGATCCCTGCGGCAAAATGGATTTCATTAAGTGCTGAAGTAAACAGCTTCTCCCCCAGCAACTGAGCAAATTCAGAAGCCAAGGCTTCTGCCATCTTTTTCTTCTGTCTTTTCCTTTGTGATTTCTGCAGGGAGGGTGGGAATTAGATCGTTTTGAATGTGAGAGTGTACATTAAAAATGTTTGATGAGAAAGGGATATGGCTGGTTGGCCAGATATTTTCAATGAGTGATTGAGGGAAGCCATGGTCCATGGCTGACCAAACATCATGTATCAGTGACTTGTCAGCCATTGTGTTGTTCTGTTTGGCCCAGTTCTGTCATTGTTTTACTGTTCAGTGTTCAAAATTTACTACTACAATTATTATGCCACCCCTGTCCCTTTTTCACCCCATGTATAATCTCTCTGCTGATTATGCAAGACCCCTTTTATAAGTGCATCTGTACGTGACCCATATTTTGGACTCAACCAACTCGCTTAATGAGTAAGACTCAAATAGAACATTGTCCTTCGTTGGTAATGGAATCTGGTTGCTTTTTAATATTCTTCCATTTCTGGAACATTGCTACATAGTGACACAATCGAGTTCATATGAATACCTATGTTGTCTACACCCTAAGATATTTTTTTAGTATCTCCTTAGCACTAAAATCTTTTCACCCTTTCGTTATTGTAAATATACTAGGCAAATGTGGTTTTCCCTATCCCTTCAACCCCAACAATGGCAATCACGAAGGAGATCGAGAGATCAGAAAGCCTATGTATTAAGTAATCCCTATCTCTTAAATTCGCAACCGTCATGTAGGATCAGAAATTATGTATTTTTCAAATTATATATACGGAACAAAACTTGTATAATGTGACAGTATTATATTGTATCTAGTGGACGGAAGTGAGCTCTGTCAAATGAACTTTGGTACTAGGTGTCTGACGTGTCTACCATGAATAAAGCTCTAGTGACAGCCTTTTGTCATAAATAGAGCACAAATGTGTGAGTTGCCACCCAGAAGAAATGGAAGAGAACCAAAAGTATGCTATTTTAAATTGGGCACGTCATCTGTAAGGGAGAGGGGTTTTCTTTTTCTTTTTTCTTTTTTTCATTTGTTAATAATTTGTCGAAGAATTGATTAAAACAAGGCATTTTAATGTCATGACTCAGTAAAGCATAATTAGATACTGTTCATGGAATACTCATAAATTTCCGCTATACCTACCTATCGATTACCAACTAAAAAAAAGGAAACAGGAATTCATCAAACGCCCGTGTTATCATTGCTGGCTTAAAGCATGGCCTAACCTTTTTGGTACTGTCTGCATAAAGCAGGTACACAATTGATGGAAGTAATAAGAAGATGTAAGAGGATATAAGGAGTTGGAAGAATTGAAAGAAGCTACAAGAAGATGTAAGAATGTATAAGAAACTCTAAGGGTATATGTAAGTAGTTATAAAATTATTGAAAAGTTGTGTGCACAGTTTTTTATCTTTATGCATACTTGTTAGTCTTTAACGATGCGTGATTTGTGAAATTAATTATTTTATAAAAATAAATTAGATGCAAAATGTCTGTGACATTTATGAAATTAATTTTATGCCTTCACTAAATAAATTATTCTTCATAATTGATATAGACAAATTTCTGTTATCTACGATTCTCGCTCCCAATTAACAACAATAATAGTGAAATAACATAATTAATTACAATAAACCTTTGAAAAATCCAATTAAATAACAATAAAATAAATGTTTGACTACAAATTAATGGAACCAAATCTCTTCTAAATTTGAACTTATTTGTTTATATTGGTTTCACCTCTATAAGCAAATTAATTAAAATAAATCTTTGAATATGAAATAACAAATTTTTTCAACAAAATTGCATAGAACCCTCCAAAACAAAAAGCACTTAAAATAAATAATTTAAAATTAATATTTTTTTAAATGACATTACAAAAAACAATTGCGCAAATTTAAAATACTAAGGTGGCATTAATGAAAGATAAAAACTTGGAAATTGGAGATATATATATATATATATATACACACACACACACACACACATACATACATATATATATATATATATACATATATAATATATATATATATATACAACACACACACACACACATACATACATACATACATATATATATATATATATGACATATACAAAATATATACATATACATACACACAAACACACACACACACACACACACACACACACCACATATATATATATATACACACATATATATATATATATATATGCACACACACACACACACACACACACACACACGTAAGAAACCTTAGTTATTTTTACGTTAAATTGTCTGTCTTGCTTTTACGTTATGAAACCGTATTTTTAGTAACTGTGTGAGTTTTTAACGATTAAATTTATTAAAAAGAACGATTATTTGATTAACGTTATTATTGACGCTACTTATTTATAAAATATTTGAATCAACGCTAAACCGAGTTTTTAAAATCGTTTTTCGTTTTACTTGGTGGAATCCCAAAGTTTAAACTGAAATGTTGATTGAAGGTCGTTTCGATTCGGGTTAAGCCTAACCATTAGCAAGTACGGGATCGGGATTCAGTAGAATGTTGTTAATTGAACCAAAAAAAAAAAAAAAGAAAAAGGAAAAGGATTGAAAAGGGAGAAAGGGGGGACCGAAGTCAGGCAGAACCCGACCCCCCCGCACGCTCTCTCTCTCTCTAACGCATCTCACTCACTCTCTCTCTTCCTCTCACCGACAATCAGTGGCCGGCGTCTGGCGTCACCGCCGTCCATCGCGCGTCGCCTGCGAGAGGAGACCACCGGTGTTTCCCCCCAGCACGCGTCCACCACCGCCCAAAAGCCACCACCGTCTCCCTCATCTCCTCACCTCACACACGCTATACTCGCCGGTTCCAAGCCCCAATCCGCCTCCCCTGGCTGCCGGCGACCAACCTGTGCCGAGGTTGAGCAAAAATCGGCCATGGCTGGGCCGATTCTGGCGCAAGGACGGGCGGACACTCGGTCGAAATCACGCATGCACGGGTTATTGGGTTTGGGCTAGTCGAATCACGCGCGAAGAGCAGAGGAGCGTCTGGCTTTTGGTGTTCGATTTTTGGCCTCAATTCAAGCTAAATCGCGTGTCTTTAGCGTGGTATCGAGGTGGGTGTTCTCGCCTCCTAAGTTATTACTATTTTCGAAGTTAATTTTCAGCAGATTGATGTTGCATGTCAAGTTAGGGTTTGTTAAATTCGTTCAAAATGTCAAGAAATGAGCTGTTCATGCTTAGGTTCGATTCATTTGATTGATTTATGCCTGAAATTGTAAATCGATGTGAATTATGTGCATTTAGCCTTGATTCGAGTCCATGAATGAAAACGATGCGTGAACTGTTTATTTGAAGTTATATTAACATGTTTAGCTTTGATTCAAGTTGAGGAGTTAATCCATGAAAAAGAATTAAAAACGAAGTTGTATTAACGTGCTTAGCATCGATTCAAGTTAATGAGTTAACATGTGAAAAAGAATTAGAAACGAAGTTATATTAATGTGTTTAGCGTCGATTCAAGTTAATGAGATAACGTGTGAAAAAGAATTAAAATCGAAGTTAATTTAACATATCTAGCTTCGAATCGAGTTAATGAGATATTGTTTGAAAAGGAATTAGAAACGAAGTTAGTTTGATATGTTTAGCATCGATTCGAACACATGAATGTAAATCATGCTTGAATTGTTAATTCGAAGTTAGTTTAACATTTTTAGCATCGATTCAAGTTAATGAGTTAATGTATCAAAAAGAATTAATATCGAAGTTATATTAACGTGCTTAGTTTCTATTTAAGTTATTTAGCTAATATATGAAAAAGGATTAAAAACGAAGTTCTTTCAATGTCTTTAGCTTCAATTCGAATTAATTAACCAAAGCATGCAAATGAGCTAATTTTCGAGGTAAATGAAGGGTGTCTGGCTCCGAATCAAGTAGCTTAGCCAATACATTTAAACGATCTCGAAGTTATATAAACATGTTTAACTCGAGGCATGTAAACGAATTAAATTCGAAGCTATTGCTCACTCGAATCAAGTAGCTTAGCCAATACATGTTAAACGAAATAATCTCGAAGTTATATAAACATGTTTAGGTTTGACTCGAGCTAAACTAACTAATGCATGTAAACGAATTAAATTCGAAGCTATTGAAACAGGTTTAGTTTTCACTCGAACCTCTGTTCTCTGTACATTCATGCTTAGGAAGGTTACTTCGAAATGCATCGTATATGTTTAGAATCAAATTATATTTGATTTATTGAATAAAGTGTTGTCGATTCACGAATAAATGTGGCCATATGAACGCTTGTTGTAGCGCACCGCTGAATGGTGCTGGATGCTCAGGTAAGAACCTAAACTTCACCCTTTATTTTTATAAGCTAATAGGATAATATGTTGTGATTAATGAATCGATGAATCGAGTTGGTAGTTGGATGGTTTGAGGAAAGAATCATGAGCGTTCGAGGTCCTGTGGTACGGTGCTTGTGAGGAGGGAGTTCGGGTTGTGAATTGACCGCAATCGTGTGGATTGCGAGGCCATGTGTGGCTCATTGTGTTGTTGAAATGATTATGAAGTGTTTGAATGTGAAACGTGTGAATCCCTTTCCCCTTTATGTCTAAGATGCATTATGCGTGAAAGTGTGGTGATTTGACAAAGAACGTTTCTCGTGTTTTCAAACTAATAATAGCCATGATTAATAGCAAGCAATGGCCTATTTTCGCTATACAAACAGTATTTGGGAGTGAACCTGCTTGAACGGGGAATCCCTAAAACGGTTTAGAAAAGTGTGAGTTATGTGATAAATGATTTTACCAAAAGACACAACAAAATTATTAGCCGTTATGGCCGATACGCTTTAAGTGGCTAAGATAATGTGCTGCGGACAATATGATATGATGTAATGTTAACCTAGGGGATAAGTCCGGATAAACCC
>JAKOGI010000578.1:0-147500 GCA_029747015.1 Carnegiea gigantea | reverse complement strand
TTGTCGCCAACAGTAAGCATGAAGCCTATGAATAAATTGTGGGTACAATTGGAAGTCAAAAAATATATAATAAAATAAATGGACTGAACCTTAAACGGACTAAGTCAGAAAATAAAACAAAATCAAATGAAAAAATTTGCAACTATCAATCCAGTTCAAATTCAAAAATAAAATAAAATAAAATAATGATTATTAGCTTAACAAAAAAAATAAAATACATATCAATTTAAATTTATTTAAAGAACTACGGCTAGCTTGATTCTCTATAAAAGAGGTACGTAGACAGCTCACAATAAAAAGAGAGTACAACCCAAATTCCAAATCAAATAAAATTACCCACTCACTAACCTGCATGTGAAGAGGTGTACGCATAATACCCTTCCTATAAGGTGCCTATATGGTTACTATCTGATATAATTTAGTTTTGGATATGGACGATTCGACGTTAAAAACATGATAATTGTCAATCCAAATTTTATAAAGTCTTATTAATGCAAAATGAAGCAAAGAAAGAAAATAAAAATAGAATAAGTCGAAATCAAAAGGCAATCTCCAAAGAGCGGGACATAATTAAGGAGGTCTATCCTTTTGAATAGGGCTTGATTCAGGAAAACTGAGGACCTAATGCAGGCTCGACAAAGTACACGTGTGGACCTAGGTCGCGACATTCTTGGGCTCGACAAGGAAAACCGTCTTGCGGCACACCAAAAATGCAACCCGAGCGAAATTAATATTTTGCTCTTGGCAGCAAGGACTATAAATATCCACCTACCCCCCCTCGGGAAAAGGGGGCCATTCACTGCGCTTGCATAGAACCAATAAAGACTTATCATAAACCCTAAAAAGATCTACTCTGTCTCTACATTATTTTTCCTGTATTATCTCTTCTTAGGATCGACCCTACACTGACTTGATCATCGGATAGGTATTCCCCGAATCCGAATCTAGGGCTGCCCTTTTTGCAGGTTGACGCTCATGGAGTGGATCGCTAGACGTCTCAACCCTTACTATCATGTAAGCCCGTTCTCTTCCTATGTCATCTTTGATGAAACCAAAAATTCCAGAAAGAAGGTCGCACTCAAAATAAACCGGAGTACATTTTTGTACGTCGGAAAGTTATGTTGTGCATATTATTTATTTTTATTAAATTTTTGCTCAAGATATGTTTGATTTGAAATGTAGGTTATTGAGTGCATGACCATAATATGCACTATGGCTGTGAGTTCGAGGATGAATTAGATCACTGAAGAAAGCAACAAGTTTGTTGAGTTTTTGTATGAAACGAAAGCAAAAGGAAAGGACATCCAACATTCTAAGTTAAGGGAGCAGATGAGGACATCCAATATACACATATTTTTATAAAAAAGAAAATTAAATGATAACTAGAATGCTATAAATATTAATAAATTGTCATAAACAAGCACAAAAAAAATATACATTAGCTAATAATAGTTGTAAAGGAATAAAAAGGCGCAACAAGTTGTAAGTAAAGGTAAAGGGCTTTAAAAATTTCTTACAGATATCAGAAAATGTAACTTGCAAGTTTATCGCTTCCTATTGCAAAAAGGAGATGGCCTTAATGATAAAGCAAATGTCTACCAGTAGTGTGTTTAGGTGATTTTTGTCTTGAATATATTGTGCTTAACTAATTTGATTTACAATGAGTACCCCCAAAAAAATTGATGAGCATTCATTTGTATGTAGTGCGTATTAGTGTTGTATATGGTGGCCAACTTAATTATATTTAAAAACATTAGTATTACGTTTGATGGACATTAATATCAAATTGGATGAGCACCACTTTTAAAATTTTTTCTCGTATATTTTATGAAGACAAACATTTTAATTATCTCGTTATTGTGAATGAATGTGTATAGAAAATAAGAATGAGCTCATAATTCACTTGGTTTTTTAATCTCTTTTTTGAATATGTTCTGTTCAACTAAATTTGATTTGACGAATACTGGAAACAGTTTGGTGAGTATTCGTATTATATTTGGTAAGTATTATTAATATGTATGCCGAGCAATCGGATTTCATTTAATGAGCATTAATATCATGTTTAACTGAACATTAGTATTTTGCTCGGTGAGCATTATCACACATATATCATTAATTTTGGGTTTGGTGAACGCTACATGTATTTATTGAGGATTCTCATACATATATCATTTTGGGTCTTAACTCCTCAACTTTTACAGTTTTCTTTTTAAAAAATTTATTAAGGTAAACATTTATTGTTAATTTTTTTAAAATGAGTGTGTAACTAATAAGAATGGCCTTCGAATTTACTTAGTATCTTTTCTCTTTTTAACTGCATTCTATTCAACTAAATTTGATTTTTAATAAATACAAGAGAAAATATAGAGAGCAATCATATAATATATTTAGTGAGTACTAGTCATTATTAGTGTTATGCTTGGTAACTTTAGTATTATGTTTGACAAACGTTAATATCATACCTGGTGACTATTATCACATATATATGATTTTGGGTATTAACTATAATTGAATAATATTTAATAAAAAATAGATCAACTAAAACGCATAAAAACAATGAATTGCAGTACGTATAGTGAACATTTGCTCCATATATATATTGATAATAATATAAATATTATAAACAACAATTAAAAAAAGAAGAGAGAGAAACAAACACAACACCGAATATATGTGGTGTACATGCACAATATAGAATGTGCATTATTATCATGCTTGGTGTACGCCATGTATATAATTAATGTGCATTGTCTCAAGCATAGTGATGTGTGCATGACATCACCACACAGGGGTTAGATTAGAGCTAAGTAAAGCTGACCCAACATGATTACCGAACCGAAACCGATATAAAGTTAACTGGGTTTAGGTATCAATTTTTGACCTGTTTAATTAAATGGGTTGGTATGCTCAACTCGTTTAATTAAACGGGTTAGGTTCAGGTCGACATTCTCGATACGAAAAAGTACCTATTTAACCTGCTTAATTAAATGAGTTAAATAAGTTAACTCATTTTTTCATTTGTCATTTATCCATTTAATTTTTATTAGATAATTATGAACATAAAAGTTTTTAAAAATTGTGAATTATGACGTATCAGGGGAATTTTAAAGAGTAATTATTTAATGTGATATGTAAACTTAATTTTTAACACTGTAATTACATATTAGTTGAAAATATTAAATGCGTAAATAGTAATTATGCGACTAAACTTGACCTGTTTATCTTAAACGGGTTAAGCGGGTGAACCTGTTTAAAAATTAAATGGATACAGGCCAAGGTTTTTCAATCTGTTTAATAAATGGGTTAGGTTCCGATCAAGGAATTCTCAACCCGTTTAAGTTCGACACGAACACGAACCCGACCCGATATGACCTATTACCCAGCTCTAGGTTAGGTGCCTATTTGCTTGTTGGGCGTCCTCCTAGGTGTTTAATATAAGAAGTGTTCATAAAACAATTGATGACTAAAAGGTAGATATGCAATTCCACTTCAATCCTTGTTTTGTACAACTGTTTGGTCAGTTGTAATAGGAGCTATCAGGAGTTGTAATAAGTTACATATAGTAACAAGCTTTACACAACTGTATTGTTTCTTTTTTTTCTTTTTTTAAATCATAGTTGTAGTTATAAGTAGTTGTAATGACGTGTACGAAGTTATATAGTGACATAAGAAGTTGTAATGAACTATAAACTTTAAACTCAATCATGTTTAAACTAAAAAAAGCATGCCCGCAATATTCCAAATTCCAGTCTAAATAGGAATTGGAGAATTATATATAACAACTTAACCCCCTAAATCCTAGAGAGAATGTTTTTATACAATTTAGATTAAAATTTTTGGGTGTTTTTGCAGAAACTATGAGGTGATGATATGGAAGACTAGACTTACGTCACAATAGCTTTACAGATCCTGCGATGCTCCTCAAGTTCACTTCCCCGGAACTGCACAAAGATGGTACCTGGAGGAGCGGATCTTTGGGAACATTCCTCCAACACCCAAGTTGGGATATGGTAGAGATGAATATGATAAATGACAAAGATAGAAACTTTGAAGCTACAACCCTGAGTGGATAAAGGTGTGACCTTTAGATAGAAAAAGAAACAGTTCCTTGGGATGAGTTTATGGTTGTAATGATCCAATGATGATGTGATATGAGGTTCACTTGACATAAAATATGGACTGATGCCTTGGTAGGCAGGTATATATATGCATAGTAAATATTGGTACTGCAGTAATTGTGTCATGTTTTACCCTAGTTTGTGGAAAATGGATCATATTGCCCTTAGGTGCTTAGGGTTTTGATGAAGTGTGCTTTACCGAGTTAATTTATGCTAATCTGGGGTATGATATGCCTTATGTAAATAACTTTCTGAAAACGTTTAACCTAGCACATTTCTCCTGTATGCAGCATGAGGCGGGTGGGAGGAATGTAAAGCTAATTCGCACATGGATTTTAAGTACATATAAAGATGAATGTTGGAATTGAGTGTCTGCTCGTTGCTTGTTTATTATTCTCTTCGTTAGTGAAGATGAGTTTAAATTGTCTACCAGGCTGCTTCCTAGGTATATCAGCAACTTTACCCTTGCTTTGATAAGGCTCAGTATGTGGCAATCACTTTTTGCTTTAGAATACCTCATACCATTCAAATATTCTTCACTACAACATCATGAGTGACGCAGTGCATTTGTCCCTTGCTGAAGTAGCTACTGTTCGCTATTTGTTAGGTGATGTGGAGAATGAATGGTGGTGTGGGGTCAAGGCTAGGTTGGATGATCACTATGACTCAATGATCCAGTGTCTTGAGAAAGAGGCTCCAACTTCAAGCATAGAGAGCTTGCCTGCCCTCACTGAAAGGGTAGGCACCTTAAAGAAAAGCAAGGGAGTAGTGGAGTTAGCTCTAGTGAGAGTTTGCCAACTCCTCGCTGTCGAGTGAGGTCGCGGCTCGACTTAGCTTGTTGCATTGTCTTTTCTAGTGTAAGAGACATAAATACACTCCTTGCATGAGCTTTCCTTGCATGCACTAGTTTCTTGTTTTGCTCGTTGTTATTTTTACAAATCGCAACCTTTTAGGCTGTGGGGCTAAAGTTGCATACTCCCAAGGCTCAACACGCTTAGTGAAGCTAGAAAGCACGATTGTTAATCCAAGCGGGGCTAAAGATGCATACTTTTAGTGTATATCACCTCTAATGGAGCAAGAAATGTCACAATTTAGCCCTGTTGGGCTAGATGTACGTACTCCTATGGTATATCACCTATAGAAGAGCAAGATAGTGCAACACTTTAGCCCTATAGAGCTAATAGTGTACATGCTTTGGTGCAATGCCTATAAAGGAGTACAAAAGTGTGACGCAGCCATGTGGAGCTAAAGATACATAGTAGTAGTGTATATGATCCATATAGCAGCAAGAACGTGGACACTTTAGCCCAGAGCTAAAGATGCATACTTCTAGGATGCAACACCCACAGAGAAGTACAACACTTTAGCACCGTGGGACTACAGGTGCATACTCATAGAGTACAATGCCCATAAAGAGCAAGAAAGCACAATGTTTTAGCCTTGTGGAGCTAAAGGTGCATACTTCTAGGGTACAACACCCACAAAGAAGCTGGAAGTGCGACCCTTTAGCCTTGTGGAGCTAAAGGTGCATAATCCTGGGGTATCACCTATAAAAGAGCAACAAAGTGCAGTGCTTTAGCCCCATGAGGTTAAAATTGCATACTACTAGGGTACAACACCCATAAAGGAGTTAGAAAGTACGACACTTTAGCCCGACGAGGCTAAAAGTGAATACTCCTATAGTACAATGCCCATAGGCAAGTTAGATGTTTGTTCCCCCCAATTTTCAACAATGTCTAAGTGAGTCCTGGCATCATTTTTATGTGGATTGCGTATTTTTGGGCAGTGCAATAGGTCTCTTGAAAAACCTCATTCCATGCGGGGATTCTTTTTTCGATGCCTCCTTAGTAGCCCCCTAATTTTCAAATGCTCACTAGACCTCAAAAACTAAAATCTAACCCAAAAATCCAAAATTTTCTTTATCCTTCCTCCTCTCTCTCTTTTTCAGTGCCCCATAGCAGCTTTGTTTAAACCCCTACCAAAAAACCCATCCCTTAATTAATGAACCCCTTTTCCCCTGACATGCTAAATGCTGACCCTCATCCTCTTCTCCCCACCCCCAAACTCCCCCTGCAACCTTAAACCCTCCCCTTTACCTGACTCCACTGGCGCTGGCCTTCACCCCTTGCCTTTTCTTCTATTTTGTTTTTCTATTCCCCCTCCCTATTTTTTTGAAATTCAAATTTTAAATTTTGAATTGTGGTGGGTTTAATCACTTTGAGGGAATTTTGCTCCTTACCTTGTCTACATAAACCTTCTATGAGAGCTCATTTTTACCAACCACAAATTGCACCTCCGAAATTGTAGAGAGAGAAAGGTTATGAGAAAGGATCTTGAAGTGGGCCATCCATACTTGAGTTTTTTTTATTTTGTTAGCTTCAATCTTCAAGTTATTCATTCCTCGTAGTTGGAATATAATGGGTTAGCTTTCAACCTTTATTGTAATTTCTTCGACTCCACTTGAGTAGGGATTCTTTTAATTCTTCAAATTCATGCTTCTTCAATCAAAATAATGTATGCCAACTTGCTAGCGAAAGGGGAAATAGCAATAAACCGATCTGAGAGGGGCCGAGTAGTGATTGGACCATCTTGGGCTTGGCATGCCCTGGTTTGGGAGGATCCAGCTCCTCTAGTTCGGAGGGGTCTATATGTCTTCTTTCTAACATTCCTTGCAAATGGGTTGTAGCGGCTCGGATTCCTTGGTACAACATTTGGATTCCAAATGAAATTTCTTTTGCGCAACATTTAGAGATTCCTCCCAAAAGTTTGGATACTTTCTAGAGGTTCTTGACTCTTAGTTTGGTTAGTGATAACCCTGAGGTGGAGTATCCATGGGAAGCTACATCCCCTCTTACTGTGCAACCCTTGATGCATTGTGATTAAATTTAGGATGTTACAATAGCTCATCCTCGTATGTAGGATAGTCTACTTTACAATATGACTAGGAAGAAGACCATAACTACGCCAAAGCCCTTTGAGGAGTTGCGACCAGATGAATATTCAGAAGGTACTTTCTTAGGCCATGACTTTATCACTTTATTTTTGAAGAGTTGTCTAGCAATGTGGTGTGTCTTTGTATTCTTCACATCTGGGTTAATGAAGGAAGAAGTCAAGCCTTAGGGCATTCAGTTAGATCTAACCCCAATAATAGTCTTGGGTCTTATTGCATTGACCCCATGTTTGTTAATAAACAAGACGTTAGGTGCTATTGCAACCAATTCTCAAGTGGAGAACATACCTTTGAATTGGTTTTTGAGGAAGTAATATTTGAAGAAGAATTTGTTCCTTTATGCGATGGGTTTAGCTGTCAGCCCACGGCTTACAAAGGGTAAGCCTTTTCCCAATGTTTTCTTTGGTTTTTTTGTTAACTGACCTAATTTTAGTTTATTCTTTATCGAGGGGGTGGGAGCTTTGCTTTCTAAGGCCATGGCTTGCAATCCATCTAAGGAGAGGAGCGAGTAGAAGAAGGTTGCCTCATAAGATTAATAGCTTCAATAGTAACCACTTAGGGAGGCTTCTCTATGGTTTGTTTCCTTCCTATTCTACTTCCTTGCTTTAGTTTTTGCTTGGATTAACTTCCTTCATTATTGTAGACCTGTTTTCCTCTCAAGCGGCAATGCTCTAGCGGGCTACCTTCCACCTCTCCTCCTACCCTTACGTCCTTTAAATTCACTAGCATGCTCTCTAAGGGGGCAACTAAGAGTCCTTCTGAGGTTTCCAAGAGGTTAAAGAGTAAGGAGCTGAGCCCCCATGAGGGCGTGAAGAATGCCTGCTTGGTCCTTCCTATTTACAGTGACTAGAATTCTAAAGGGGATGCTTCCTTGCTTGAGTTTCCCCTTTTATGAGAGTTGAGGTCACGAGCCATATCACTGGCCTACTCGGCCTTGGCATGTCTAAGGGTTAAGAGGCTCTCACGGTTATCAACACTAAGGTCGTGCTAGTGGATTACTGACTTCCATGACCAATACCGAGGCCATATTTATTTTGCTAAATTTCTAAATTTTTTGCCATTGAGGTTCATATTATCCCCTGACATTTTGTTTACGACGTAGAAACATTTCAAGGGATCACATTACTACCTTAACCTTGCACACAAACTTATTAATAAGGAAAAATAATAACATACATAAGTGAACACCCTTTTTATTGATGCAAAATAAAATGCAAGTTCATTATAGAGGTGGAGTTCATATCCTTATTACGACCTTGTAAAGGGAACCTCAAGTAGGGCACTTCACTTAATTATGGTAGACTTAAATGAAAAGAGATAAGCTTTATAGTGGGGAAGCTTATCTTTCTGTAGGCATTGCATCTTCTTAGATGAAATACTTTTCGAGGGTATCGGTGTGCAAGCATCTTGAGATGGCCAACCTTTAAAGCATGGTCAACTTGAAGGCTCCCCTCTTGAGTTTCTTGTAGATCTAATGTGGTCCTTTTTAATTGGTTGTGAGCTTGCCATTGTTGACTGATTTTCCCACGGGTTTAATTTTCCTAAGGATTATGTCCTAAACTTTGAGTGCTTGCTCCTTCACCCTTTTCTTCTACACTCTTACCATTTTGAGTTTGGTTATGGCCTCGCGAAGGTAGCTATCTCCTTAGATGATGGAGAGTAGGTTGAGGGCTTCCTTAAGCATTACATTGTTAAGCTCTTCTTGAAAAGTGAGGAATCGGTGAGTATGGATAATAACTTCAACTAGATTGTTTTTCCTTGGTGGTAGATTTTCGGCATTTACGGATGGACCATCAGATGGCTGGCAGTTCATCTACGAATTTGCCTTTAGCATTACCAAGCCCTTTCTTCAACCTATTGACTATGATCTTGTTTACGAACTCGACTCGTCCAATTGTTACTGGACGATCCATAATAGTGAAGCGGGTTTGATAATCATATTAGGTGAGGCAATTGCGGACCTTACCGGTGTCGAATTGTCGGCCATTCTCAAAAATCATAGCTCTTGTGATACAAAACCTTGTGATAGTGTTTTTCTAAATGAACTTCCACACTTCCTTTTGGATGACGGAGCTAACTTTTCAACTTCAATGCATTTAGTAAAGTAATCGATGGCAATAAAGGGGTATTTGCGTTGTGATGTGGCCTTAAGGAAAAGACCAAGGACGTCCATCCCTAACTTCGCAAAAGGAAGTTGCGATGATGGGTGTGAGCTCGGTGGACAAGCTTTTCTAGATGTGATCAAACTTTTATTACTTGTCATATTCTTGGACTAGGTTCATTACGCCCTCCCATAGAGATGGCCAATAATAGCCCTTCGTATGGCCTTGACTGTAAAAGCTCATCTGCCAATGTGTGAGGTGTGAACACCATCATGGCTCTCTGCAAGGATTTTCTTACCCAACTCAAGGGTCACACATCTAAGGAAGGGATGAGCGTAGGCTCACTTGTGAAAGATCCCATCGTAAAGGATGAATTAATTAGCTTTCTTTTTTATGCATTTGATCTTTTTCTCGTCTTGAGGGAGCTCTCATTGGGTAAGTATTTGATGAGTGGATCCATCTAAGTGCTGCTCTTATCCAACCATATGATCTCGGTTGCATTGATGCCCTTCCGTATAAGGGTTTCCCATTGGATTCGCTTTGGTTGGCCGTCTATGGAAGAGTTGGCTAACTTGGAGAGGGCATTGGCTTACCCGTTTTTCGAATGGGGATGATTTCGAAATGATGGAGGCAAGAGATGACTTCCTTAACCTTTCTAAGGTAGGCTATCATGTTTTCTTTCCATGTTTTATACTTATCATTGAGTTGAATAACCACCAACTGGGAGTCAGAGTAAGTCTTTGCTAAGTTAGCCCCTGTAGAATACCAAAGCTTGATTTCGGCAATAAGTGCTTCATACTCGGCCTCATTGTTGGAGGCTTTGAACATAAACTTGAGAGCATGTTTATAGTTGTCCTGTGTAGGGGTGACAACGATTAGGCCTGCTCTACTCCCATCCTTGTTGGAAGATCCATCTATGTAAAGAGTTCGTGAGTCCTCCTTAGGTGGTGGAGGTTGATCGCCATAGGAGCATTCAGCTATGGAGTTAACCAAGGCTTACGCCTTGATTGTTATTCTTGGTGCGAACTCTAAGCAGTATAGTGCTAACTTGATTGCCATTTGAGCATCCTTCCGAAGCTTTCTAATTTTTATATGACATTCTTCAAGGGTTGATCCATGAGGGCTGTAATGTTTTTAGCTTTGAAGTAAGGATGTAGCTTTTGGCTGGCTAAGAGTAATGCATAGGCAATTCTTTTATCAAGGGATATCAAAGATCGGCTCCAGCAAGTGCGCATACTGCAATTTGTTCCTTCTCCTGTTTTACAAGTAGAACCATGCTAACCACTTGGCCTAGGACTGCCAGTATAGTAGCAAAGTCTCGTGTTAGGATGGACTTGTGATTTTTTGCAATTGCAATAAGTATGCATTGAGGTTAGTGAAGGCCTTAACCAACATCATTATTCCATTCAAACTTTGCTCACTTCTTGACCACTTCAAAGAAAGGTTGGCGCTTGTTAACAAAGCTTGACATAAACTTTCCAAGGGTAACAACATAGCTGATGAGTTTCGAAAATTCTTGATAGTTCACCGGGACTTCTTATCTTGGACAACCCAAAATTCATCAGGGTTGGCATCAACACCTCTTTAATTGACCATGAGTTCCAAGAACATGCCAGATTAAACCCCTTTGTGTCAAATAAACCCCAAACACACATTTGGTAGGGCTGAGCTTCATGCCATAGCTTCTTGGGATCTTGAAAGTTTCTTCCAAATCCCCTTTGTGGTCATGATGTTCCTTATAATCATGTTGTTGATGTAGACATCCATGTTCTTCCCAATGAGTGGGGCAAAAACCTTGTTCACCAACCTTTATATAGGTGGCATAAGTCTTCTTTAGGCCGAAAGACATGACATTACATCAAAAGAACCCTCTGGTTGGTGATGAACATTGTTTTTTCTTTGTTGGAGTTACTCACACAAGGACACAAGAAGGGAGTGAATTGTGTCTACCAGTTTTTCGATTTTCTCAAAACACTCGTCAGAACTGTTTGGAGCACGTGTTTGCAGTAAAGCAGAAACAAGTATAATTGCGAAAATAGTAAAGAAGACACAATATTTTTACATGGAAAACCACCTCTGGCCCAATTTAGGTGTAAAAACCACGACCCACCTCAGTAGGATTTCAGTAACACTTTTACTAACACGAGCCAAATTCATTACATATGTAACTCACACGGGACTACATCACACACGTAACTTAGTCTCCCCCGAGACCCTCATTACAAACACGTAACTAGCCTCCACTTGAGAACTAGCCACACACCACGTCCAAAGTCTCTCAAGACTTGGACACACTCTAATCTCACTGATGACAGAGAAGAATAGAAGAACACCTTACTTTGAATGCTTCTAAATAAGCTGAATGTAAGGTACAATACAATCCCTATTATGTCAATATAGATGACTCAATTTAGCACACTTCTTGAAGGTTTTTCAATCAAAAAAGTTTCTCACAGAAAACTCGATTTTGCTCCTTGAAAAACCATGAATGAAAATGTTGAGAGGCAAGAGATTATATACCGACGGAATACTTGTGCCCTACAAGTATATGGGAGGTTTTGGATTTTAGCAATAACTCTAAAAAATAATCAGTATTCCAAACGGAATTGAATCTCTTAACATTATCTTTTTTAAAAATCATATCTTAAAGGCTAAGATAAAATCTTTTGATAATATCTTTTTATGAAAACAATATTATTCAGTGAAGGACTCTTTATAAGACAAAATATTATCAGAAAATCAATCCCAAATAAGTTAGGAATTTTGACAGTAGAAAAGCACTTGAAAATCCTTGGGACAAGAGTTTTATACGTTGCTCTCAGAACATTGCAGACCTGATTGCTCAAACTGTTCTGAGCAGTGTTCTGAGTTAGCGCAAGAAATTCCTTCAAGGTGATTGTTAAGCCAAGATCTTCTAATTGGCATATTAACAAGAATCTAAAAAATAAAACCAATACTAAGCCTAAGACTCTTGCTATCAGCTAAACTCCTTGCACATGATTTTGATCTTCCATACGACGCTCCATGCTGTGTGCTCAGAACTGTTCTGAGACAATGTTCTCAGATTCTTGCACATGCTATCAACTTTGATGCTCTATGCTCATTCGAACTGTTCTCCTGGGTGTTTGCAGCCTATCTCAACACAAAATTCTAGCATATTGATTGGTACATTTAGGTTGTTATCATCAAAACCTTACACATGATTGTTTCAATAAATTCCCCCTTTTTGATGATGATAAACCAAGTGACCATCAAAGTGCGACAAAGTAAAGGGCAAAAACATTGGTGCCAAAATAGTAATTTAAGGAGTCCAATGCACACACGAGAGAAAGTAAGAGTAAGAATCAGCTTAAAACAGGCAGACCAATCAAAGCATGGTCATACTTATCTTCCCCTTTTTGACATCATCAAAAAAGTCGAGGGAACCATCTGCATAAATTCAGTAGGGATGCACCCACCACCATGGATAATGAGGGAAAATAACAACAATACAAGTCAAGTATATGGTACATAATGTTATTGGCCATCCCAGTCACGCATAAACAAATAACATGGGCATAAGCAAAGGTATAGCATACATGCATAAACCGTCTAAGAACAACCATATACCATTAGTAGTCACATACATAACCAAGTGTTTGAAAAATAGTGTTGAAAACAAGGAAAGGACGAGGCTCAGGTTGAGGAAGGTGGAGGAGGGAATTTGGCTGTGAGGGTAAGAAGGGCACCCAGCAAATCCTCGTGACGTTTGACATTGAGAGTCTTTTCCTCTATAAGCACCTGCTTTGCTTCAGCTATCTCTCGCTTCAATATAATCTGGTCCTGCAACAGTGCATCAATTGTGGGAGCGCTGGATGTGGAGGCTTCACTGGGAACAGGTCCAAGTGGTATCTGGAGTCCCTGTTCTAAAGTTGCACTGCAGCCTTTTGTCACTTTGAAACCACACCCAATCAATGTGCTGTTGCCAATCTCATTACTGACCTGAAAGCCTATTTTCTTCTGCAAGGGAATCCCAAGTTTCTCAAACACTAACTTCAGTAAGAATCCATACCCTATGTCATGATCCTTGGACATTTTGACAATTCTCCCAATACGATTAATCATGATTGCGGGCAAGCGGGGAACGATGTTCTTAATGACAAACCAAATTAACAATCGATGCAATGGCATCATTTCCCCCTTTTGCACAGATCGGGACTCAGTCAGATGGGGTTTTGGGGTTAGCTTGCGGGTCAATTCCAACAACCACTCATCACCAAGCACACTCTCGTCCTCACGAACATACACATCAAAACCGTCAGAAAGTACCCCAAGCATTTCACATAACTTCTTAGCATCAAACCGTAGGCCATAATCATTAACTGTGCTTATCACCACTCATTGGTGACAATACAGTTCGCATAAAACTCAGCCAAGTCTGGAACTGACCATCCTTTCTTAGTATCAGTGAACAGATCTAACCATCCTTGAGCTTCCAACTTCTCTAAGAACACCCCTAGCCCCTGTTCCTGAAAGTATGATACCTTAACTATCTTCCCTCGAACCACTGATTTCTGAAGGAAATGCTCATATCTCTCAACAAGTGTCATAGTTTTTCCAATTTTCTTCTTCTTGGGTGCATTAGATTCTTCAACCAGTTCAGATACTTGTTCTGGGGCAGCCTATTTTGGGCAGATTTTTTGGATGGAACTGGTTTGAAGAGTGTTTTGGGACTTGGTTGAAGCAGTTCACTTGAATCCACAATTGGTTCATCCTCCTCACTATCCTAAGCATTTTCAAAAACAAATTCATTATCAACACGCTCAACATCATAATCCTTTAACTCCCCAACTAATTCGGCCTCATTCCCCCTTAATCTAGACTCGGCCACAACCGGATCATACACCACAATCTCTCAACCTGTAATTGGGTATACCAAAGGTACCATAGCAGGGTTTAAATCTACTGATCTTAAGTCCAAGCTCTTCAAGAATCCAAAAATAGAGGGATTAATCAAAAAACAAGGTGACGAAGGGTTTCCCGTACCAATCCAGATTGTTTATGGCAATGAAGGTGCCAGTGACATTCCCTCAGACCTCATCCCAATTCCGTCCCTTTTTCTTGCTAATTGGTCTCCTAGTGATCTTGGGCGAGAAGTCTTGTGCTTGAAGGATGCTTGACCGCCATGAGTTTTTACCATTGAGGATTTGAGGATTTGAGGTGATTTAGGGTTTTGAAGGGGTTTAAGGAAGGAGAGGGAAATCGCGTTCTTGGTGGAGAGAGAGAAATGGATGGATGGGTTATGGAGAGAGAGAGAGAGTGTAGGGATTTAATGGCGCATGAATGGCCCGAAAATCAAGGAAGTTTATAGGAGAGTTTATTTCGGCCCTTCCTGGAGAGAGAATATTTTGCATGCAGCACACCATTACACTAGCTATGGTATAAATTATAGGTTAGGTGTAATGAAAAAGGAAATTTTGATTTCCAACATTCCATTACTAATGCCACTTGGTCAGCACATGATACAAATAGTGGTCAGGTATGTTCATAAAGCCTGTTCTTACTGTTAAAAGTTCAGTGTCTCAGGACACTAAGAGCAATATCATTAGATCTCAATGACTGTCAGCATGTCACATTCCACACATATGCTAATAATAGCACAGAAAATTGAATGCATCCATTGAATCAATTAATTTGGTCTCAAAACCTTACTAGTCAATCATTGGGAGTTAATGAAGTACTCTCACGTTCTCTTAATCATACCTAATTCAAGTCTATTCCTCTCAAACTATTCTCTACTCAGTGCCTTGGTAAAAATATCAGCAATTTGCTTGTCAGTGGCACAAAAATTCATTGAAATTAAGCCGTTTTCTATATTGTCTCTTACAAAGTGATAACGAACGTCAATGTGCTTAGTGCTTTTATGTTGACACATGTAACAGCCCATGACCACCCACCATCAAGGTATTGTCCGCTTTGGGGTAACACAGCTCACACCAGGGCACGCTCACCCTGAGTCTAGTGCACCCCTCACGGTTTTGTCCTCAAAAGGCGCCCCAATGGGTTGAGGTTTCCCATGCTTATAAGGCGCGGTTCGTTCTCCTCAACTCCCGATGTGGGATACCTTCATCCACCCCCCTCTCAGGAGCCCAGCATCCTTGTTGGCACACTGGGTGGGGTCCATGACTCTGATACCGTTGCAATAGCCCACAACCACCCGCCATCGACGTATTGTCCGCTTTGGGGTTACACAGCTCACACCAAGGCACGCTCACCCTGAGTCCAGTGCACCCCTCACGGATTTGTCCTCAAAAGGCGCCTCGTTGGGTTGAGGTTTCCCCATACTTACAAGGCGTGGTTTGTTCTCCTTAACTCCCGATGTGGGATACCTTCATCCACCCCCCTCTCAGGGGCCCAGCATCCTCGCTGGCACACCGGGTCGGGTCCATAGCTCTGATACCATTGTAACAGCCCACGACCACCCGCCATCGAGGTATTGTCTGCTTTGGGGCTGCATAGCTCACACCAGGGCACGCTCACCCTGAGTCCAGTGCACCCCTCACAGTTTTGTCCTCAAATGGCGCCTCGATGGGTTGAGGTTTCCCTACGCTTATAAGGCGTGATTCGTTCTCCTCAACTCCCGATGTGGGATACCTTTATCCACCCCCTCTCAGGGGCCCAGCGTTCTCGTTGGCACACCGGTTCGGGTCCATGGCTCTGATAGCGTTGTAACAACCCACGACCACCCGCCATCGAGGTATTGTCTGCTTTGGGGCTACACAGCTCGCACCAGGGCATACTCACCCTGAGTCCAGTGCACCCCTCACGGTTTTGTCCTCAAAAGGTGCCTCGATGGGTTAAGGTTTTCCCACGCTTATAAGGCGTGGTTCGTTCTCCTCAACTCCCGATGTGGGATACCTTCATCCACCCCCCTCTCAGGGGTCCAGCGTCCTCGCTGGCACACCGGGTCGGGTCCGTGGCTCTGATACCATTAATATAACACCCCTAGCCCCTAGGGCCAGAAGCATTACGTTTTCTTAACTTCTTACGTAAATTTTTGGGGCGAAACGGACAGAATTTCTCCCAAAAACTGACCGTTTCCAATCTAAAAGCCTTACAATAAGTCCCTGTAACCAACGGAAGCGCAAAACATTTAAAAGAAACTCAACGGCCACACGCCGGAGTTCATAACTCAACGAGCCACCCGCTCGGAGTACACCAAACAGAATAGTTCATTAATACATGAAAAGTAAACGATACAACTCAACGGTCTGCACAACCGGAGTACTGGGGTTTACATCCCAAAACACAGCTAATTCCGAATAAAGACATCTAACTAGACAGATGGTTGGGTCACAGGTAAACCAACTTCGTAAATAACTTAAAAGCTTCTTATCGACATCATAAGTTTATTAACATGTAAATCGACACCCTTTTAAACTTAAGAGCTTCTTAAAAATGTAATAAGCTTGTAAATATGTAAACCAACTTCGCTTTAAACTTAAAAGCCTCTTATAAACGTAATACGTTTACTGAATCGTAAAACGACTTAGTTTCTAACCTGAATGCCTCGTACAAACATAATAAGTTGGCTAAATTATGAAACGACTCCGTTTCTAGCTCAAAAGCTTCGTATAAACGTAAAGCTTCGTATAAACGTAATTAGTTTGCTAAATCATAAAACGACTTCGTTTTCATCTCGAAAGCTTCGTTTAAACGTGTTAGGTTTGCTAAATCATAAAATGACTTCCTTTTTAAAATTTAAAAGCTCCGTATAGACGTAATACGACTACTAACTCGTAAAATGACTTAGTTTTTAACTTAAGAAACTTTTTATAGACGTAAAAATGTTTCCAAGTTTGTAAAATGATTTCATTTCTAACTTAAAAACTTCGTATAAACGTAACACGTTTACCAAATCGTAAAACGACTTCGTTTTTAACTAAAAGGCTTTTTATAAACGTAATAAGGTTGCCTAATCATAAAACGACTTTGTTTCTAACTTAAAAGCTTTGTATAAGCGTAATAGGGTTGCTAAATCATAAAAACGACTTCGTTTCTAACTAAAAGGCTTCTTATAAATGTAAAACGATTGCTAACTCATAAAAACGACTTCACTTTTTAGCTTAAAAGCTTCTTTAAAACGTAATACATTTGCTAAATCATAGATCAAAACTCAATAAAGACAAGCAAGCAAAATACATGCAAATAAGCTAAGCTTCATAATTAGCACCTTAAGGTACTCTTTTTCGAATCGTTTAAATCCTTTTAAACTTAAGGAGAAGTTGTATACAAACCAAGGCCTAAGGTATGCTCAAATCCACTTTTAGTTCATTTTTAAATTTCCTAAATCTATCGACTATTCGGTCGAGTCACTAACTGAGTAGTTCGACGATTTAGGATCTCTTATAGGCTACAAACATTTTTACAAACTACCAGACAATTAGTAAGTACTTAGAAGCATTCGAAATCATGAAAACATGCATTTAACAATCTTTCTTAAACATGTCTGCATTTCGAAAACTATTCACTTAATGTCACTTAGCACATTAAGGGAAAAGGGGATTCACACATAGCACATTCATACACTTCATATCACAATTCATTAAGCCACACATGGCCTCGCAATCCACACGATTGCGGTAATTCACAACCCTATCTCCCTCCTCACACAGCACCGACCACAAGATCCTCGAACCACTCAATAGTTTCACCTCAAGCCATCTAACCATCAAGCTCGGTTTAATATTGCCATATACAAACCAACAGTACATAGAATGATTATATATAGGCATTACATTCATGCTTGAAAACAACGTGGTGTTTAAATGAACCAACTGATGTAATCGAGACTTTAAAACTACACTTTGCCCCTTTTAGTTTGCTAACCGATAGCCATAAGCATAATGCTTCATTGAGATAACTACGAATAGACTATTAACATGCTTAAACTGATGTAACCATAACCTTTAGACGTAATTCAGTTCATTCCACAATTACTTCGATTAGCCTCCTCAAGCTTCAAAACGGAGTTTGAGCTTATAAATTATTAGAATCACAGCACTATGCTAACATTCTATTTATTAAACATTTCTCTACTGTCTGATTATTAACATTCAACCTCAATTCGACATTCAAATGACCCAAATCAGTACCATGTTCGTAATTCCTCAACTTCAATTCTAAATTTACCCAAACTGATTTCTAAACTTGGAATTAACATGCATAAACTAAATTTAGCTAAAATCATTGAAATGAATAGTAATTTAGGAGGAAAGGAACCCTCACCTTGATTCCAAGCTTAAGGTTCGTTCGAGGGCTGCCGGGCTCGATTTTGAGTGCTGGAAGAAAGCCGATTCCTTGATCCTCACTTGCTGCTCGCTCGATCAAACCAAACCATGCCCAAATCTGTCCCCAGTCAAGCGTCCAAACCCATGCAAATAGACCCTGAGCGTGCCCAATTTGCACAATTCAAACCCTAATTCAACCCCAAACATTCACCCCTAATTTATAGTGGTTTCGAAGCAACTAAAAGATAAATTGCCTCTATAAATTTGCACAATTCGGTGCATGGACGGTGAGATTCGAACACTCTTGCCTCTATAAATTGAATCCTTGCTTTATCCCCTTCCAATTGTGCCTGACTACACTCAATTTTCTCAGGAAAATTGAGTTAGGGTTTCTGGTTTGGTGGTGTTCGAACCTCACGCGAAAGCAGCAGATTTTCTGGGTGTGTGGAGTTGGAATTTAGCTTCAATCTAGCCAATTTGCACGCATATAGCTTGGATTCGAGGTGGGTAAACCCTTAATCCCTCCTATTTTATGGATTTCAAATAATAATTATACGAATCAGTTTACTAAATTGATAGATTGGATAGTTGTTGTATGAATTCGATTGTATGTGTGGACAAACAAATGAATTAAGCTTTTGTTATGCCAGGGCAAAACCAATCTGTTCTTGAAAGGTTGCCCGATGTTTTAAAATGGTGGCTTTCATGATTTAGAACTGCATATGACTCTCTAAAGTTGCTTTCGATTTTCATATCAAACCAGTTAGCATTGAAGATCATTTGGGATACAAGAGGGTGGTTTAAAAGAAAAAGAAGTCTTTATTGTTTTGGTGTACATTTAAGCCTGGTTTTAAGAAGTTTGCAATTACTAACTATTTCATTCGAACAAACTTGGGTTATCAAGCCTAGGGTTAATGCGTTTGAAAAACCACTACTTCATAAGTTGGCCTCAAGGTAGATTTGGGTCAAACTTGAGTCTTTATGAAGTTTTGAGTCAAGAGGTAGTAAAACCGTTACGTTTCAAGAAGCATTTATATAGAAGATTTATGAAGTGATGTCTGCCTCATAAACGAGCGAAGTGCTTTAAGTTTTTGAATGATAGCAAGTTTGGAAACATTTTAAGCCTTTAGTTTATTTTTACACCCATCTTGAGTTTTAAAATGGAATTTTCAAACGAATCTAGCTTGCATTTATTGCTAACTAAGTATTTAAGTCACAAATGGGTTTCGATTTCGAAGTTAGTTTGAATTAAACGTTAACTAAGCACGTTATGTCTCAAACGAATTTCGATCTATGATTTAGTAAACGTTATACATTTAAAAGAAGCTTTTTAGCTAAAAAGTGAAGTCGTTTTATGAATTAGCAATCGTTTTACATTTATAAGAAGTTTTTAAATTGAAAACGAAGTCGTCTTACGATTTAACAACCTTATTACATTTATATGTAGCTTCTAAGTTGAAAACGAAATCGTTTTACGATTTAGTAAACTTAATACGTCTATACGAAGCATCTAAGTTGAAAACAAAGTCGTTTTATGGTTTAGCAACTCTATTACATTTATACGAACCATTTAAGTTAGAAACTAAGTCGTTATATGATTTAGTAAACATTTTACGTTTATAAAAAGTCTTTAAGTTATTTATGAAGCCGATTTACGTGTTAACAGACCTTATTTCATTTATAAGAACCTTGTAAGTTTAAAACGAAGTCGTTTTATAAACTAACAAACATATTACGTCATTAAGAAGCTTTTAAGTTGAAAACGAAATCGTTTTACAATTTAGCAAACTAATTACGTTTATACGAAACTTTTAAGTTAGAAACGAAGTCGTTTTACGAATTAGTAAACGTATTTCACGAAGTTAGTTTACATGTTAGCAAATTTATTGCGATTATGAAAAGCTTTTAAGCTATTCACGAAGTCGATTTATGAGTTAGCAAACTTGGCTTGTATCATGTTCATCCTTTTGCGTTTGAGAGATTGAAATGAGCGTAAAAAGGGCAACTGAAGGTGATTATTTACGAATCCTAACTTTGGAGTACATGCTGGTTAACTACCCAAGTTTTGAATCATGAGTTAGTAGACTCACCATGATTTTTAAGAGGCTTTTCTTGTTGTTTGCCTAAAAGCTAAAGTTGCAAGAGGATTATGTTTTTATGTTATGAGTTCAAAATATATATATATATATATATATATATATATATATATATATATATATATATATATATGAATAAGTATAAGCATGTTGTTTACTAAATATGTTTGTGTATGAATGTTATAAGTTTCTAAAACATATATGTGAAAAACTATAAGTGTGTATGTGTACGAATGATTATGTTATGTTATGTGTACATGGAGGAGCTACTCCAGAAACTTTAAGCTTAAGTCTGAGACCCAGGGATGGTGGCTTAGTTTCCGCCTGGTACCACATAAGTTATGTTATGATAGATTCAGGGATGGTGGTTTGATTCCCGCCTGAAGTCTAAGTATGAAAATTATGTCTCAGTATAGTATGATGTCTGTCTAGATAGGCATATGTTGCCGCTTGAGTTTGGTCGACTCGGGATGGCAGTAACAAAGTACCTCTAAGAGTCTAGTCTCGTCATTTACGTGAATAAGTTACTATGTGTGATTTTCGGTAAGTGAAACTTATGTGTAAAACCCCTTTTATGCTGTGTTTCTGGGTTTACATAACTTTATTATGTTAAGTCAATGCATTACGGTTTCTTCCAAAGTTAAGCTTTTTGGTATGACTATTCCTTCGCTCGGTTATGGTTTGAATATGATGTATTATGTGGAAGCTCTTCAACTAAAATGAATTACGAAAGGCTTTCGTAAGTTAATATGTATTTTAAGTATGTTTTAGGAGAGAGGGTTTACTCACTGAGCGGTAGTTGCTCATTCCTATTACTTTTCCCCTTTTTCCCAGACCCACAGGTATGTGACTGATGCGTAGAGCGCCCAGAGTGGACTTGCTTGGACTATATTACTGTGTTTATGATATCATTATGCAATGTCGATTATGATTGTAAGGTTATGTAATTAATCATCTTTTTGTGAGGTTTATGAACTTTAGAAAGGCTCTGTGTATTCCGGGCGTGTGGCCCGTAGAGTTGTGGACTCCGTTGTGTAGCCGTTGAGTTTTGGGTGTTCTTTTATACTTTTATGCAATTCAGGGATCTCAATGTAAGGCTTAGGCCTGGGGAAATGGTTAGTTTTCAGAGGAAACTCTGTCCGTTGTGCTCCAGGAACTAAGAAAATACTACCTCTCCTAGCCTAAGGTTAAGTCCAAAGCCTAGCTCTGTAATTGTGGCACATATGCCATGTAAGTTTTCTTAAATTCTGACTATTAAGTCCCAATAGGTTATGTATTAAAGAACTATTCTGTTTGGTTTACTCCAAGCGAGGTATTGTCCGCTTTGGGGCTACATAGCTCACACCAGGGCACGCTTACCCTGAGTTCAGTGCATCCCTCATGGTTTTGTCCTCAAAAGGCGACTCAATGGGTTGAGGTTTCCCCACACTTATAAGACGTGGTTCGTTCTCCTCAACTCCTGATATGGGATACCTTCATCCACCCTCCTCTCAGTGGCTCAGCATCTTCGCTGGCACACCGGGTCGGGTCCATGGCTCTGATACCATTGTAACAGCCCACGACCACCCGCCATCGAGGTATTGTCTGCTTTGGGGCTACACAGCTCACACCAGGGCACGCTCACCCTGAGTCCAGTGCACCCCTCATGGTTTTATCCTCAAAGGGCACCTCGATGGGTTGAGGTTTCCCCACGCTTATAAGGCGTGGTTCGTTCTCCTCAACCCCAGTCATGTGACCAAAGCGTATAAGTTTCGAGGACGAAACTTTTTATAAGTAGGGGAGAAATGTGAGAGCCGGAGTTTTGTCATACTTGCTTAATTAATATTATGCCTGTTGGGTTAGAAAATTTTATTTTAGTATCCGTCAACCTACAACTGCCATATTGCCCAAGTTATCATCCAACTTCAGAAACCCAAAAATAAATTGTCTAAAGTAATATAACTTGAATAGCCTTCGATTTTTTGAAGCTCCAACCAAAGCGATTCCCAAATACGATCAGATTATTGAACCCTGGTAATAGTTTTATAATTTACTAAATCGATCCTTAATACATTCATGGGCAGGTAAGCTGACCTACGATTATGTTTAGGATTCAGTTTAGGATTAAGAGTCGGGAATTCGAATAATATTAATCAGTGGGCTGCAGGTGTGTGGGATTAGTAGAAGGGGGGGGAAAAGAGAAGTGTGTCTAAAAAGGACTGGAGCAACGAACCCCCCCGAGCTCTCTCTCTTTCCTCTTTCTTCTTCTTCTTCTTCTTCCCGACATTGCTCTGCTTCCCTGTTCCTCATCTCCTCCTTCGCTTCTCCTCCTTGCACGCACCACGACCGGCAAAACCGAGCCCCAACCTAACCAACCCAAGAGCCAGCCAGCCTCCTACGCGTGGCTGACCCAAAATTCGGGCATAGGCACGGCTGATTTTGGCGAAGGATCGGCCGAACACCCGGCAAATTCGGCGCATGCACGGTGAGATTCGAACACTCTTGCCTCTATAAATTGAATCCTTGCTTTATCCCCTTCCAGTTGTGCCTGACTGCACTTAATTTTCTCAGGAAAATTGAGTTAGGGTTTCTGGTTTGGTGGTGTTCGAACCTCACACGAAGACAGCAGATTTTCTGGGTGTGTGGAGTTCGAATTTAGCTTCAATCTAGTCAATTTGCACGCATATAGCTTGGATTCGAGGTGGCTAAACCCTTAATCCCTCCTATTTTATGGATTTCGAATAATAATTATACGAATCAGTTTACTGAATTGGTAGATTGGATTGTTGTCGTACGAATTCGATTGTATGTGTGGACAAACAAATGAATTAAGCTTTTGTTATGCCAGGGCAAAACCAATCTGTTCTTGAAAGGTTGCCTGTTGTTTTAAAATGGTGGCTTTCATGATTTAGAACTGTATATGACTCTCTAAAGTTGCTTTCGATTTTAACATCAAACCTGTTAGCATTGAAAATCGTTTGGGACACAAGAGGGTGGTTTAAAAGGAAACGAAGTCTTTATTGTTTTGGTGTACATTCAAGCTTGGTTTTAAGAAGTTTGCAAATACTAATTATTTCATTCGAACAAGCTTGGGTTACCTAGTCTAGGGTCAATGCGTTTGAAAACCCACTACTTCCTAAGTTGGCCTCAAGGTAGATTTTGGTCAAACTTAAGTCTTTATGAAGTTTCGAGTCAAAAGGTAGTAAAACCATTACGTTTCAAGAAGCATTTACATAAAGGATTTATAAAGTGATGTTTGCCTCATAAACGAGCCAAGTGCTTTAGGTTTTTGAATGATAGCAAGTTTGGAAATATTTTAAACCATTAGTTTATTTTTACGCCCATCTTGAGTTTCAAAATGGAATTTTCAAACGAATCTAGCTTGCATTTATTGCTAACTAAGTATTTAAGTCTCAAATGCATTTCGATTTTGAATTAAATGTTAACTAAGCACGTTATCTCTCAAACGAGTTTCGATCTATGATTTAGTAAACGTTATATGTTTAAAAGAAGCTTTTTAGCTAAAAAGTGAAGTCGTTTTATGAGTTAACAATCGTTTTACATTTATAAGAAGTTTTTAAGTCGAAAACGAAGTCGTTTTATGATTTAGCAACCTTATTACATTTATATGTAGCTTCTAAGTTGAAAACGAAATCGTTTTACGATTTAGTAAACTTAATACGTCTATACGAAGCGTCTAAGTTGAAAACAAAGTCGTTTTATGGTTTAGCAACCCTATTACATTTATACGAAGCATTTAAGTTACAAACTAAGTCGTTATACGATTTAGTAAACATTTTACGTTTATAAAAAGTCTTTAAGTTATTTATGAAGCCGATTTACATGTTAACAGACCTTATTTCATTTATAAGAAGCTTGTAAGTTTAAAATGAAGTTGTTTTACAAACTAACAAATGTATTACGTCATTAAGAAGCTTTTAAGTTGAAAACGAAATCGTTTTACAATTTAGCAAACTAATTACATTTGTACGAAACTTTTAAGTTAGAAACGAAGTCGTTTTATGAATTAGTAAATGTATTTTACGAAGTTAGTTTACATGTTAGAAAATTTATTATGATTATGAAAAGCTTTTAAGCTATTCACGAAGTCGATTTATGAGTTAGCAAATTTGGCTTGTATCATGTTCATCCTTTTGCGTTTGAGAGATTGAAATGAGCGTAAAAAGGGCAACTGAAGGTGATTATTTACGAATCCTAGCTTTAGAGTACATGCTGGTTAACTATCCAAGTTTTGAATCGTGAGTTAGTAGACTCACCATGATTTTTAAGAGGCTTTTCTTGTTGTTTACCTAAAAGTTAAAGTTGCAAGAGGATTATGTTTTTTATGTTATGACTTCAAAATATATGCACATATATATGTGAATAAGTATAAGCATGTTGTTTACTAAGTATGTATGTGTATGAGTGTTGTAAGTTTCTAAGACATATATATGAATAAGTATGTAAGTGTATGAATGATTATGTTATGTTATGTATACATCGAGGAGCGACTCTAGAAACTTTAAGCTTAAGTTTGAGACCTAGGGGTGGTGGCTTAGTTCCTGCCTGGTATCACATGAGTTATGTTATGATAGATTCAGGGATGGTGGTTTGATTCCCGCCTGAAGTCTAAGTATAAAAATTACATTTCAGCATAGCATGATGTCTGTTCGGATAGGTGTATGTTGCCGCTCAAGTTTGGTCGACTCGGGATGGCAGTAATAAAGTACCTCTAAGAGTCTAGTCTCCTTATTTATGTGAATAAATTACTATGTATGATTTTCGGTAAGTGAAACTTATGTGTAAAATCCCTTTTATGCAGTGTTTCTGGGTTTACGTACCTTCATTATGTTAAGTCAATGCATTATAGTTTCTTCTAAAGTTAAGCTTTTTGGTATGACTATTCCTTCGCTCGGTTATGGTTCGAATATGATGTATTATGTGAAAGCCCTTCAACTAAAATGAATTACAAAAGCTTTCATAAGTTAATATGTATTTTAAGTATGTTTTAGGAGAGAGGGTTTACTCACTGAGCGGTGGTTACTCATTCCCATTACTTTTCCCCTTTTTCCCAGACCCACAGGCATGTGACTGATGCATAGAGCACCCAGAGTGGACTTGCTTGGACTGTATTACTATGTTTATGATATCGTTATGTAATGTCGTATAATTGTAAGGTTATGTAATTAATTATCTTTTTGTAAGGTTTATGAACATTAGAAAGGCTCTGTGTACTCCGAGCGTGTGGCCCGTAGAGTTGTGGACTCCGGCGTATAGCCGTTGAGTGTTTGGTGTTCTTTTGTACTTTTATGCGATTCAGGGATCCTAATGTAAGGCTTAGGCTCTATTTTTTATGTTATGACTTCAAAATATATGCACATATATATGTGAATAAGTATAAGCATGTTGTTTACTAAGTATGTATGTGTATGAGTGTTGTAAGTTTCTAAGACATATATATGAATAAGTATGTATGTGTATGAATGATTATGTTATGTTATGTATACATCGAGGAGCGACTCTAGAAACTTTAAGCTTAAGTCTGAGACCTAGGGATGGTGGCTTAGTTCGTGCCTGGTATCACATAAGTTATGTTATGATAGATTCAGGGATGGTGGTTTGATTCCCGCCTGAAGTCTAAGTATGAAAATTACGTCTCAGCATAGCATGATGTCTGTCCGGATAGGCGTATGTTGCCGCTCGAGTTTGGCCGACTAGGGATGGCAGTAATAAAGTACCTCTAAGAGTCTAATCTTCTCATTTACGTGAATAAATTACTATGTATGATTTTCAGTAAGTGAAACTTATGTGTAAAATCCCTTTTATGCAGTGTTTCTGGGTTTACGTACCTTTATTATGTTAAGTCAATGCATTATAGTTTCTTCTAAAGTTAAGCTTTTTGGTATGACTATGCCTTCGCTCGGTTATGGTTCGAATATGATGTATTATGTGGAAGCTCTTCAACTAAAATGAATTACAAAAGCTTTCGTAAGTTAATATGTATTTTACGTATGTTTTAGGAGAGAGGGTTTACTCACTGAGCGGTGGTTGCTCATTCCCATTACTTTTCCCCTTTTTCCCAGACCCACAGGCATGTGACTGATGCATAGAGCACCCAGAGTGGACTTGCTTGGACTGTATTACTATGTTTATGATATCGTTATGTAATGTCGATTATGATTGTAAGGTTATGTAATTAATCATCTTTTTGTAAGGTTTATGAACATTAGAAAGGCTCTGTGTACTCCGAGCGTGTGGCCCGTAGAGTTGTAGACTCCGGCGTGTAGCCGTTGAGTTTTTGGTGTTCTTTTGTACTTTTATGCAATTCAGGGATCTTAATGTAAGGCTTAGGCCTGGGGAAATGATCAGTTTTCAGAGAAAACTCTGTCCGTTTCGCTCCAGGAACTAAGAAAATACTACCTCTCCTAGCCTAAGGTTAAGTCCAAAGCCCAGTTCTGTAATTGTGGCGAATATGCTATGTAAGTTTTCTTAAGTTCTGATAGTTAAGTCCTAATAGGTTATGTTTCAAATTGGTTCAGCAAGTTGCCTTAACAGACTTTCCCAAGGAAAGACTGTGGCGTGTAATACGACCCGGTGAGATCGGGGTGCTACATTTGGTGATATCAGAGATGATAAACCTGGCTCTGATACCATCAATTGTAACACCCGCAACCCCCAAGGCCAGATACATTACGTTTTTTTAACTTTCTATTTGGTGTTCTTTTGTACTTTTATGCAATTCAGGGATCTTAATGTAAGGCTTAGGCCTGGGGAAATGATCAGTTTTCAGAGAAAACTCTGTCCGTTTCGCTCCAGGAACTAAGAAAATACTACCTCTCCTAGCCTAAGGTTAAGTCCAAAGCCCAGTTCTGTAATTGTGGCGAATATGCTATGTAAGTTTTCTTAAGTTCTGATAGTTAAGTCCTAATAGGTTATGTTTCAAATTGGTTAAGCAAGTTGCCTTAACAGACTTTCCCAAGGAAAGACTGTGGCGTGTAATACGACCCGGTGAGATCAGGGTGCTACATTTGGTGATATCAGAGATGATAAACCTGGCTCTGATACCATCAATTGTAACACCCCCAACCCCCAAGGCCAGATACATTACGTTTTTTTAACTTTCTATTTGGTGTTCTTTTGTACTTTTATGCAATTCAGGGATCTTAATGTAAGGCTTAGGCCTGGGGAAATGATCAGTTTTCAGAGAAAACTCTGTCCGTTTCGCTCCAGGAACTAAGAAAATACTACCTCTCCTAGCCTAAGGTTAAGTCCAAAGCCCAGTTCTGTAATTGTGGCGAATATGCTATGTAAGTTTTCTTAAGTTCTGATAGTTAAGTCCTAATAGGTTATGTTTCAAATTGGTTAAGCAAGTTGCCTTAACAGACTTTCCCAAGGAAAGACTGTGGCGTGTAATACGACCCGGTGAGATCAGGGTGCTACATTTGGTGATATCAGAGATGATAAACCTGGCTCTGATACCATCAATTGTAACACCCCCAACCCCCAAGGCCAGATACATTACGTTTTTTTTAACTTTCTATTTAAATTTTGGGATGAAACGGACAGAGTTTCCCCTAAACACTGACCATTTCCAGGCTAAAAGCCTTACAATAAATCCGTGTAAATCAACAGAAGCGTAAAAACATTTAAAAGAAGCTCAACGGCCACGCGTCGAAGTTCATAACTCAATGAGCCACTCGTTCGAAGTACACCAAACAGAATAGTTCATTAATACGGAAGAAATAAAAGATACAACTCAACGGTTCATACAATCGGAGTATTGGGATTTACATCCCAAAACATAGCCAAGTTTGAGTAGAGACATCTAACCAATCAGATGGTTGGCTCACATGGCCAGACAGAGTGACTCATAAAAAACATGCATTATATGAGCTAGAAAACTTAGTTTACAATAATTACAAACCAGGAATACGTTATATTACATCGTCGACTTGTGAAACTACTTCTATATGGCACATATAATTCTTTTTCAACCAGGGGTAAACTTCAACTCCGCATAAGGGGCTTGACTTTCACCTGTCACAAAGAAAACCCGGGAAAAGGGGAAAGAGTAGTGGGGTGAGCAACCACACGCTCAGTGAGTGTCCCCCAACCCCCTTAAAACCAAAACCGTTGCAGGCAGTAATATCTTTACTAGTCATATATCACATATCTATACTTTACTATCATATTAGGCATTCATAAAATTCTTATGGAAACATCGCTAACCATAAACTTCACTTTAAGCACTCAAACCCATTTCTAGGTCTCTAAATGACCAAACTTCTTTATTAACAAGTAGTCAAACACTTAAACAAGTGACGACGCTAAGCACAGAGACTTTCTTTTTCATGAACATAACCTCTTAGCATTCTATTCGACCAATGCATGAAACTCTATTCACATGATGTGCACATAAGGTTATCTTTTTTTATAATCTTACTTTTCTTGGCATTTCATTCATATGATATGCATAAGACAGACACATTTCAAGACTCAATCAAATCTCATTCATAGGGTATACATGAAATATATTCATAAGACTTTCTTTTCATATTCGTATCTTACTTAGCATCTCATTCATAAGTTATACTTAGAACATGCACATGTCATACACAGGAAGCTTTCTTTCTTCGTACTGAAAACGCTTCATTTAGCCTATTAAAGCTCATAAAGACTCTTCTTTTATCCTCTTGAGGCTCATATTCTTTTAAAAGAAACTTTTCCATCTTGGTTTCATAATGACCCTTAAAAACTTTCTTTCTAAAATACTTAAAAAGGCGAAACGCCAACTGCTTTTCTTATTTAATAAGAAGCTACTCTGGGTATAAGATCATCATAAAGTGCTGGTTGGGAGAGATCTACACTCAATCCCAGTGAGATTAACTCACACTAAGTTTTTACTCCCGGGATAACAACTAACTTTGGACCTTAACCCTCGTCAGAGTCTCTAAGGATTACTCCCTAGGCTAGGGATTCTCCCGTTCAAGCAGGTTCACTGCCATATATTGTCCCTAAGCACTTATCTTAGCCATTTAAACTGGTCATAACGACTAATAAGTTTGCTGCCTCTCACAGCGAAATCCTTTATCATGTAACTCATGCCTTTGTAAAACTCTTTAGGTATTCCCCCGTTCAAGCAGGGTTACTCCCAAAACTGTATTCATTTAGTTAAAATAAGCCATCATGCACTAATATTTATGGCTACTATCATTTTAAAATGCACATAATGTAACTTGAGGACATGGAAGGGAAGGGGGTCCACATGTATCACATTCAAGCACTTCATAACCAATTCAATACAATGAGCCACACACAGCCTCGCAATCCGCACGATTGCGGTTAATTCACAACCCAGACTCCCTCCTCACAAGCACCGTACCACAAGAACCTCGAACCACTTATAGTTCTACCTCAAACTATCCAACTACCATTTCGGTTTTTCAATTCAATAATCATAACATATTATCATGCAAGCTTATAAAAAGATGGGTAATGGGGTTTGTGCACTTACCGGGGCAAGCAGCATCATTCAGCAGTGCATTATAGCATATATAAACGCATGTACAGATATATTTATATCGCATCAACTTCAAATAGGCACTTAATGAACTGTATCATTCAGCAGTGCATTATAGCATATATAAACACATATACAGATATATCTATATCGCATCAACTTGAAATAGGCACTTAATGAACTGCATTAAACTAACAAGGCGTGGAACTCGATTACATTCATGACTTACGTTTAGGAATTAAGCATATCATACCTATGTCATCTTGAAGGTATAACTAACTAACTATACATGCCACTTTCAAGCGTAACTAAGCCATAGAAATATGATACGATTCAAGGCGTTCATTTATTATATCGAAAGCCTAATTAAGCCATATAAACGTAATACGATTCTAGACGTTCGTTTATTAAATCGTAGTCATTATTCGAATCTAAACAAGTCATTTAAGCATAAGTCCTTTCAAGGTGTTCGTTTCTTTTCAAAGCTATTAATCGAGCATGAATTGACTAAGTATACATGGGTCGATTCTAGGCATTTATAGTTTATTACGTAGTCATTGAATGAGCATGATTCAACTAAGCATACATATAACGATTCTAAGCATTTAAAGTTTACTTCGAAGTTATTAAACAATCATGGGTCATTTATGGTTTGCTTCAAACTTAATAAACAATTATGAATTAACTAAACGTACATTCGTCGTTTCTAAACATTTATAATCCACTTCGAAGTTAGTTTTCAGGCATGAATTAACTGAATAGGTTCGAATCAAAGTTAAACATGCATAATTCACTTCGAATTAAATCTTCAGGCATGAATTAACCGAATAGATTCGAATCAAAGCTAAACAAGTATAGTTCAATTCGAATTAAATCTTCAGGCATGAATTAACTAAATAGATTCGAATCAAAACTAAACAGGCATAATTCACTTCGAATTAAATCTTCAGGCGTGAATTAACTAAATTCACTTGAATCGATTCTAAGCCACTTTCGAGTATTAATCAACTAAACTAATATATATCGATTCAAAGTCACTATTGGGCATAAACTAGCTAAACTTAACATGCTTTACAACTTAAAATTTAAAACGATTTTGAAACTACTAATACTTAGGAGGCGAGAAACACCCACCTCAATCCAAGCTAAGGATACGTTCGAAGGCTGTTGGGTTTAGCTTGGAGTGCTGGAAAACTCGATTCCATGGCCCTTGCTCACTGAAGCACGAACCAACCCAATCAATGCCTGATCCAAGCAAACACAGACCCAATTCGACCCAAATCCAGACCTGGGTTTCTACCCCTTTCACTACCGTTGTCGCTGCTGCTAGTGGTGGCTGCCGGTGTGGGCTCACCTGTCGACGGTGACGGTCGTGATGGTGTGGGATTGAGGGCTTCGAAACCCTAGCCTTTGGACCGAGCACTTCGCTCTAACTCTCACTCGATCCCTCTCTCTCTCTTCGCGGGTCCACGGCCGTGGCTGGCTGCGCACTGCGGCACTGGTGCCGTCGCCGGCCGGCACCCCCCTTCTCCCTCCAATGCTCAGCTTCTTTCTCTCTCTCGCTTGGTGGCTGTCGGGGAGGTCGCGGGGCTGGAAGCAGCAGACCCCCCCTTCCCGTCATGTTCGCGTGCCCCCCCGAAGGAGGAGAGAGGGGCTTTGCCCCTTTTTACTCTTCCCCCTCCCCTTTTTTGGTCTCAAGTTGTTTAATAAATGGGTACCGCTAGTCTAGCTCATATGCCGAACTCTAAACCCGAATCGTTAATACGACCTGCTATCGACCATTCGTTCCCATATATATATAAAGGTTCGATTTATTAAACATCAAACGACTTCTAGGGTTGACAGCCTAATCGTGTTTAGGAAACGACTAAATAAATTGAATAACGACTAAATTAAACTATCGATATAATTTAAAGGCATAAATGGCACGAATTGACTTTATAATCAATAATAGCAATAATAACCCTTTTTATAAAATTATTAGCTCCCATAAGCACATCGATAATAATTTAACTCATACAGTCACTAAAAATATGATTTTATAACGTAAAAAGCATGACAAGCAACTTAACGTAAAAATAACGAAGGCGGGTCTTACATTCTTCCCCCCTTAAAAGAATTTCGTCCTCGAAATTCTAAACCTAAGTTCGGTCCTTCCTAGAATGTGTCCATATAAACCATGATCTACATGGTAGGTTTCCAAAAGGTTTCATTTTGTATACACTACTTCTTTTAAATCGAAAGAAAATGGCTTATGGTATCTAGTCTCCTCCTCACCAGTTCTCTTCAAGCGCCCACTCACTCTATTTAGGCGCCGAGGGCAAATCGCATTGAAGAGGGGCAAATGAGTTAGCATGGAAAACCATATCAAACTTGCTTCTAAAAATCAAAAAGATAGAGGCTTTCAATTATCTAGATTCAGTCCGCATGGTAAGCAACAATTCTATGCATGTGCATCTATGAGTGGGCATCTAAAGGTATGATAACTGGGACAATGACATCTCAAGGTCATGTATCAGTGGTCTCATCCTAAAAACATGAATCCAATGCACTTTTAGGATCACAACGATTGACATGGAGATTCCTATAACACATTAGGATAATAAGGACATCACACAGCACCACGTTGCATCACTTAAGCACAACAGTACTACATAGCATTGCATAGTGTTAGTAATTTAGTATTCTTAGGCCTAGGAATCACAAGCATCATGCAGCCGTCTAGTACGTATATAGCAAGCAATTTGCAAAATGAAAGCATGCATAACTAATGTTCGTATATTTATACGTTTGTCACAACTACCTTTAGGCCTTGCATTCAGGGTGACTTAGACAGGACATGCTAAAATCATATGAAGGGTCAACAAGAGAGCACGGAAGGTCAAGGATCATGAATAGCATGAACTCGCATAATCATGTTGATAGGAACAACTTGGAGAAAAGGTGCTAATCTAGAAATGCAAGTTGATGACGTCGATGGTGGGAAGGTTTTTCCTAGGGTCACTACTTGGAGCTGACTGCCTCTTAAGTCATAGATTCGTACGAGTGAATGGTTATGCTCCTAAGGTCATCGCATCATGCTTCAAAGACTGGCGCATACAGTTACTTAGCTAAAAAATGGAATCATAGAAGTCTCGGAATGCAAACAATGAGTCAGTGGTCATGTCGTGCTATGAATTACAAAGCTTATATTATCTGGATGACCAAGTCGTATACTAACCAACTTAAGTCAGGCAAACACCAAGTAGTGCAACAACTTATTCATAATCGCATAACTGGTCATGACCTAATTCCTATAGTGCATTCATGTTCGCGCATAATAGACGTAAGTGTCCACATATAGGACGACATGACCCTAAATGCTCCACGATGCTACTTTCTTACACATGAGACACATATGTCTATGGACGTGATTCATGTAAATGTAGCTCTATTGTCATGTAGTCACACATTACATACATCTAGTTCAACGAATCCAACTATAACACAAGAGAACAGTATTGATGGGTTGTAAATGATGGTCCAAAGAGTCATGGTGTGAAACTAACCACATAATCAAATGGCTCTAACTAATATAGTCACAGACTCATATGTTCAATCAAATTCAAGCCAAGCAATTACAATAAGTCACTTTGTTGGCATTTGATCACAAACACATCGATGACCTTATAGGTACGCGTTAAGGTTTTATGAGGTACATCTATCCTACAAGTGATCATCTCTTAAGTGCAGTCCCCCTCAATGTTTTCTTACGCGTCACACATTATAACTTATTTGGGGAACAACTCACACCAAAATAATTCATATTTTGAGTCCAGTTCCCAGGAACAGCTCACACTAAGATAACTCATATCTTGAGTCCAGTTCCTAACTTATCTTAGGGAGAAATAGCTCACGCCATCTTTGCGTCCAGTTTTCAGGAACAGCTAACACCAAGATAACTTATATCTTGAGTCCAGTTCCTACCCACTGGCCAATTACCTAGCACTTTCTTAGCCTTTAAGATTGTATTTCATTTCTCTTTTTCAAATGCTTACTTAGCTGAAAACTTGCTTTTTAAATAAAACGATCATAACCTTTTGAATGTTTATAGTTTACTCGTTTTTGGCTTAAAACTTATTATAAGTGAAATAAGTTTGCCAATTCATAAATCGACTTCGTAAATAGCTTAAAAGCTTTTCAGAATCATAAGAAGTTTGTTAACACGTAAACCAACTTTGTAAATAACTTAAAAGCTTCTTATCGACTTCATAAGTTTATTAACACGTAAATCGACACCCTTTTAAACTTAAGAGCTTCTTAAAAACATGACAAGCTTGTAAATATGTAAACCAACTTCGCTTTAAACTTAAAAGCTTCTTATAAACGTAATACATTTACTGAATCGTAAAACGACTTAGTTTCTAACTTGAATACCTCGTACAAACATAATAAGTTGGCTAAACTGTAAAACGACTCCATTTCTAGCTCAAAAGCTTCATATAAACGTAAAGCTTCGCATAAACGTAATTAGTTTGCTAAATCGTAAAACGACTTCGTTTTCATCTCGAAAGCTTCGTTTAAACGTGTTAGGTTTGCTAAATCATAAAATGACTTCGTTTTTAACTTAAAAGCTTCATATAGACGTAATACGGCTACGAACTCGTAAAATGACTTAGTTTTTAACTTAAGAAACTTTTTATAGACATAAAAACATTTGCAAGTTTGTAAAACGACTTCATTTCTAACTTAAAAGCTTCGTATATACGTAACAAGTTTACCAAATCGTAAAACGACTTCGTTTTTAACTAAAAGGCTTTTTATAGACGCAATAAGGTTGCCTAATCATAAAACGACTTTGTTTCTAAATTGAAAGCTTTGTATAAGCGTAATAAGGTTGCTAAATCATAAAAACGACTTCGTTTCTAACTAAAAGGCTTCTTATAAATGTAAAACGATTGTTAACTCATAAAAACGACTTCAATTTTTAGCTTAAAAGCTTCTTTTAAACGTAATACGTTTGCTAAATCGTAGATCGAAGCTCAATAGAGATAAGTAAGCAAAACGCATGCAAATAAGCTAAGCTTTATAATTAGCACCTTAAGGTACTCTTTTTCGAGTCGTTTAAATCCTTTTAAACTTAAGAAGAAGTCGTATACAAACCAAGGCCTTAAGCATGTTCAAATCCAGTTTTAGTTCATTTTTAAATTTCCTTAACCTATCAACTATTCAGTCGAGCCACTAACTGAGCAGTTCGACGATTTAAGATCTCTTATAGGCTACAAACATTTTCATAAACTGCCAGACAATTGGTAAGTACTTAGAAGCATTCGAAATCATGAAAACATGCATTTAACAATCTTTCTTAAACATGTCTGCATTTTGAAAACTATTCACTTAATGTCACTTAGCACATTGAGCGAAAAGGGGATTCACACATAGTATATTCATACATTTCATATCACCATTCATTAAGCCACACATGGCCTCGCAATCCACACGATTGTGGCAATTCACAACCCTATCTCCCTCCTCACACAGCATCGACCACAAGATCCTCGAACCACTCAATAGTTTACCTCAAGCCATCCAACTACCAAGCTCAGTTTAATATTGCCATATACAAACCAACAGTACATAGAACGATTATATATAGGCATTACATTCATGCTTGATAACAACGTGGTGTTTAAGTGAACCAATTGATGTAATTGAAACTTTAAAACTACACTTTGCCCCTTTTAGTTCGCTAATCGATAGCCATAAGCATAATACTTCATTGAGATAACTATGAATAGACTATTAACATGCCTAAACTGATGTAACCATAACCTTTAGACGTAATTCAGTTCATTCACAATTACTTCGATTAGCCTCCTCAAGCTTCAAAACGGAGTTCGAACTTATAAATTATTAGAATCACAGCGTATGCTAACATTCTGTTCATTAAACATTTCTCTACTGTCTGGTTATTAACATTCAGCCTCAATTCGACATTCAAATGACCCAAATCAGTACCATGTTTGTAATTCCTCAACTTCAATTCTAAATTTACCCAAACTGATTTCTAAAGTTGGAATTAACATGCATCAACTAAATTTAGCTAAAATCATTGAAATTAATAGTAATTTAGGAGGAAAGGGACCCTCACCTTGATTGCAACCTTAAGGTTCGTTCGAGGGCTGCCGGGCTCGGTTTTGAGTGCTGGAAGAAACCCGATTCCTTAATCCTCGCTTGCTGCTCGCTCGACCAGACCAAACCACACCCAAATCTATCCCCAGTCAAGCATCCAAACCCATGCAAATAGACCCTGAGTGTGCCCAATTTGCACAATTCGAACCCTAATTCAACCCCAAACATTCACCCCTAATTTATAGTGGTTTCGAAGCAACTAAAAGATAAATTGTATGATTGAGTTTTAACAAATGTCTGGGCTTTGAATCGCGCTCAAACCCACCAAAAACATGGTGGGTTCTTCACAATTTTTCGCCCAAAATTCACACCAAATGCTTACTAACTTGTGGGGAAGGTGGAATGAGCAGATTTGCAGCTAGGAGTGGCAAAAATTGGGTGGTTTCGTGAAGCTAGAGTCTCATGTATGGCGGGGAGGAGGAGGAAGACGAAGCAGAGCAGAGAGGAGAGAGGAAAGAGAGTGTATCGGGGGGTCGAGGCAGGTGAAGGAGGAAGGGAGTGGCATGGGCGAATTTACAAGTTTGCCCCTTCCTACTCTCTTTCATTAATTTTGGTCTAAGCTGTTCAGGAATCGGTGTCGCTAGCCTAATTCACATCCCAAACTCTAAACCCAAACGCTAAAACGACCTTTCATTGATTACTCGCTCCTGAATATATCTAGGGTCGATTTAATAACATCGAACTACTTCTAAGGTTGACAGCCTAATTGTGTTCGGGTTCCTACTTGAATTAGCACTCGCTAATAACCATTAATAGCGCTTATTAAAAATCATTGAATGATTTTCAAAACTAATAACAACAATATTATTACTGGCGATAAAAATATTCTTTTTAACAAAATCAATGCTCACATAAGCACTTAGAAAATAATTTTAGCTTATACCGCTAAGAAAATACGGTTTTTATAACACAAAAAAGGCTGCATTCGCATGTGTTCACCTTTATATATTTCATGTTTACCTTTATATATTTCATGTTTTAGGAGGAGAGCATGATAATGTATCCAAGGTCATATTTAAATTCTTTGTTCTAAATTTGGTGTGTAAGTTGCATAAAATGACCATTAGCATGATTGATCCAAGTGTAATAGCATGACATGATCGTGCTATCTTGTACCATATGTTACGTGATCAACTTCATGGGGAAACCTTGCAGTGTATTTTATTTTATTAACTGACTTACTTATTGCCATTACTATCATGAGATTGTTTTTGTTTTGGGTTTGCAGTATTGTCATGCTACTGTTCTGCATAACAATAGTTTGCGATCTTAGAGACCTACATTTGCGTGAATATGTGATTATCCATCTAGTTCATGTGACACAATAATGTGCTAGGAGTGCTTGTGGTCGCATTGGAGTCTATACATCACTTGATCATCGAATTGTGAAATGTGCATGATCTGGTGTGGGTTGGTTGTGTTGCGTTACATATTTGTGATATTCTTAAAAGGGTGCAAAAGGGTGTAGATTCATGTCTATGGCCATGTCATCTTACTTGCATGTTCTCAGTAAGTAGAGATAATCAGTTCTCTATGAAGACGTATAGTTGAACTTTCCATTAGCTAAGCTATTATGATTATCTCATCTACTTATTATCCTTTCAGCTACACACTCTGGTCGGAAATCTTTTGTTTAGTTTATTGTAGTTCTAATATGAGACATAAGCTTACGAACTCTTGAGTAATTCCTCTACTAACTCCCATATTACTTGCTGTATTATGCCCTGTAACTCACATACTTGAGCAACTATTTTAAAAATACATGCATGCAAATTAAGTACTTATAAGCCTTCCTTCCCCCATGAAAACTACTAATCCCAGTAGGTGATCTCTACCTGAAACAACGTGCTTACAAGTAACATACTGAACCCCCACTGCCCATCAGCCTGGATTCTTGGCATGCCATTTTTCTTCCAAGTTCTTTCTTGCTTGCTAATTGATAGCACCATGAATTATTCTCAGTAATGTACAGGTTATATCCTTGTATCAGTAATTAATGTCGCTCATAATTATTAGTCTTTCAGATGCTGAGTTATCTTATATCCTTGCTACCTTGGTGTCCTTGCTACTTTGCTGTGATACAGAAGCATGGGTTGACTGACTTCATTTTAGAAATAATTCGATTTCTTCATGTTTCAGAATGAATTGGTTAAGTTGAATGCCTTGATACGACCTCGAATTATTATGTTTAAGTTGCCATACACGAAAATCCTTTAAATGTCCGCTCGTGTTAATGCATAAGTGTAGAGTAGTCGTTGCGATTCTAGTATTATTTAGATAAAAATTTTAAAGATGATGTTCATTTAAAATAAGCGCGATATGGTTTTTCACGCCAACTCAGTTGCCCGTCTTCGATGCGATTTGCCCTCGGTGCCTAAATAGAGTGAGTAGACGCTTGAAGAGGATTGGCGAGGAGGAGACTGGATACCATATGCCATTTTTTTTAGATTTAAAAGAAGTAGTATTTGCAAAATGAAACCTTTTTGAAAACCTATCACGTAGATCCTAATTGTGTGCGTGCTTTCTAGGAAAGACCGAAGTTAGATGTAGAATTTCGAGGACGAAATTCTTTTAAGGGGGGGAAGGGTGTAAGACCCGCGTTTTTGTTCTCCGTTAAGCTAACTGTATTGCCTTGTTACGTTATAAATTCATATTTTTAGCAACTATATGAATTAAATTATTATCGATATGCTTTTGGGAGTTATAATTTTATTAAAAAGGGATTATTATTGTTATTATTGATTTTAAAGTTAATTTTTGCCCTTAAATTATATCGATAGTTTAATTTAGTCGTTATTCGATTTATTTAGTCGTTCCTCGAATGCGATTAGGTTGTTAACATTAGAATTAGTTTTTAAGTTCATTAAAATCGGACCTTGCCATATTTGGGAATGAATAATTGATGAGCGATTGTAGTAACGATTGAGTTTAGAACAGGAGGTTGCGAGATTAGATTAGCAATTTTAATTGATTAAGTTATTAACCAAAACAACAACAACCAAAAAAAAAAAAAAGAACATAAGGGGGTCGAAGCCCCTTACTTTATCAGAAAACGCACACAAGCAGGGGGAGGGTTCTCAAACCCTAGCCCCGCGAAACCCGCTGGAGAGAGAGAGGAATATGGGGGCCAGCGGCGACGATGGCGATGCCACCTTGGTGCACCCGGTCGGCCATCCCTGGCCGCAACTATCACGACAAGCAGAGCAGAGAGAAGAAGGGAGATCGAGACTGAGGGAGGGAGAGAGAAACGGGGGAGTCACCGGCGCTGCGGTGCGCGCCGTCGGCCACGGCCACGACCGATAAAGAGAAAGAGAGAGGGATCGAGCAAGATTGAGAGTGGGGGGGCTCGGTTCAATGGTTGAGGTTTTGAAACCCTCAGCCCCACGCCACCCCGACCATCGCCATCGATGGTGGAGCCCATGCCGGCGACCACCAGCAGCAACAGCAGCCCAGTAGCAGGGAGAGGCAGAACCGGATTTCTAACCACCCAAAAATCACCCAAATCGGGCCCTTAGCTTGCGTTCAAGGTGGGTGTTTCTCGCCTCCTAAGTATTAGTAGTTTCAAAATCGTTTTAAGTTTTAAGTTGCGAAGCATGTTAAGTTTAGCTAGTTCATGTTCAATAGTGACTTCGAATCAATATATGTTAGTTTAGTTGATTAATACTCGAAAGTGGCTTAGAATCGATTCGAGTGAATTTAGTTAATTCATGCCTGAAGACTTAATTCGAAGTGAATTATGCATGTTTAGCTTTGATTCAAATCTATTCAGTTAATTCACGCCTAAAGATTTAATTCGAAGTGAATTATGCTTGTTTAGCTTTGATTCGAACCTAATCAGTTAATTCATGCCTGAAGATTTAATTCGACGTGAATTATGCATGTTTAGCTTGGATTCGAACCTATTCAGTTAATTCATGCCTGAAAACTAACTTTGAAGTGGAATATAAATGTTTTTGTACGTTTAGTTAATTCATAATCGTTTTCTAACTTCGAAATGAATGATAAATGCTTAGAATTAACGTATATATGTTTAGTCATTTCATAATCATATATTAACTTCGAAGTGAATCGTAAGTGTTTAGAATTAACATATATATGTTTTGTCGCTTCATAATCGTATATTAACTTCGAAGTGAATCGCAAGTGTTTAGAATCAGCGTATATATGTTTAGTCATTCCATGATCGTTTATTAAATTCGAAAGGAATTATAAGTGTTTAGAATGAACGTATATATGCTTAGTTATTTCATAATCGTTTGTTAACTTCGAAATGATTTACGAATGTTTAGGTTTGATATATGTACGATTAGTTAACTCTTGTTCGTTAAGTAACTTAGGGGTAAACTATAAATGCTTAGAGTCAATTCATGCTTGAGTTGCCAAGTAAAGTACTATAGTTATATATGTGGATGTGATTGTATATATATGTATGTATGCTTACTGTAACGCACCGCTGGATGGTGCTGCTTGCCCAGGTAAGTACCTAATTCCTATCTCTTTATAAGCTAGCATGATAATATGTTATGATTACTAAATTTAAAACCGAGATGGTAGTTGGATGGTTTGAGGTAGAAATATGAGTGGTTCGAGGTTCTTGTGGTACAGTGCTTGTGAGGAGGGAGCCTGGGTTGTGAATTAACCGCATTCGTGTGGATTGCGAGGCCATGTGTGGCTCATTGTCCTGAATTGATTATGAAGTGCTTGAATGTGATACATGTGGACCCCCCTTCCCTTCCATGTCCTCAAGTTACATTATGTTCAATAGGGTGAGTTTTTCAAAGAAGGATTTCATGTTTTGAAATAACAGTAGCCATAATTATTAATGCATGATGGCCTATTTCAACTAAATGAATACAGTTTTGGGAGTGAACCTGCTTGAACAAGGGAATTCCTAAAGAGTTTTACAAAGACGTGAGTTACATAATAATGGATTTCGCTGTGAGAGGCAGCAAACTTATTAGTCGTTATGACCAGTTTAAATGGCTAAGATAAGTGCTTAGGGACAATAGATGGGAGTGAACCTGCTTAAACGGGGGAATCCCTAGCCTAGGGAGGAATCCCTAGAGACCCCGACGAGGGTTAAGGTCCAAAGCTAGTTACCATCCCAGGAGTAAGAGCATAGTGTGAGTTAATCTCACTGGGATTGAGTGTAGATCTCTCCCAACCAGCACTTCATGATAATCTTATGCCCAGAGTAGTTTCTTATTAAATAAGAAAAGCAGTCGATGTTTCGCCTTTTTAAATATTTCAGAAAGAAAGTTTTTTAAGGGTCATTATGAGACCAAGACAAAAGAAATTCATTTAAAGAATATGAGCCTCAAGAGGCTAAGAGAAGAGTTTTTATGAGCCTCCAGAGGCTAAATGAAGTGTTTTCAATAGAAAGAAAGAAAGCTTCCTGTGTATAACACGTGCATGTTCTGTGCTTTCTTATTGATGAAATGTGAATGAGATTTTAAGTAAGGCTAAGTAAAGTGATTTCACAAAAAGAACGAAAGATGTTTGTGCATATCTTGTGATTCATAATCTAAGTGCAGTATGAATGAAACTCTAAGTAAAGCATGACCATATCTTTGTAATGCATCAAGTCTATAAGTTTGAATGTGCTTCCTTTGCGAAAGAAAGTTCAATTCATAGTCTCTGTTGCCTGTCTACATGCCCGAGTGTTTGCTAGTAAAGAAGTTTGGTCATTTAGAGACCTAGAAATGTGTTTGAGTGCTTAAAGTGAAGTTTATGGTTAATGATATTTCCATAAGAATTTTAGGAATGCCTAATATGATAGTGAAGTATGGATACGTGATATGTGACTAGTAAAGATATTATTACCTGCAATGGTTTTGGTTTTAAGGGGGTTGGGGGGCACTCACTGAGTGTGTGGTTGCTTATCCCACTACTCTTTCCCCTTTTTCCTAGGTTTTCTTTGTGACGGGTGAAAGTCAAGCCACTTATGCGGAGTTAAAGTTTACCCTTGATTAAAAAAGAGTTATGTGTGCTATATAGATGTAGATTCATGAGTTTAACGATGTAATATAACATATTCCTAGTTTATAATTGATGTGAACTATGTTTTCTAGCTTATATAATGTATATTGTTTATGAGTCACTCTGTATGGCCGTGTGAGCCAACCATCTGATTGGTTAGATGTCTTTACTCGAACTTAGCTGTGTTTTGGGATGTAAACCCCAGTACTATGGTTGTGTAGACCGTTGAGTTGTATCGTTTACTTTTCTTATATTAATGAACTATTCTGTTTGGTGTACTCCGAGCAGGTGGCTCGTTGAGTTATGAACTCCGGTGTGTGGCCGTTGAGTTTCTTTTAAATGTTTTGCGCTTCCGTTGATTACATGGACTTATTGTGAGGCTTTTAGCCTGGAAACGGTCAGTTTTTAGGAGAAATTCTGTCCGCCCAGAAATTTACGTAAAAAGTTAAAAAAAACATAATGCTTCTAGCCTTAGGGGCTGGGGTATTACATTGATGGTATCAAAGCATGGTCCTACGACCATAGGCCGCGACCTGAGTCTTGCATTCATATAGTCCGATAGGAATACGTTCATAGTGATGTGATATATGCCTACTAGGTGTGCAAATGTGAGTTTTGTGGGAATGTTAGTGCATTTACCTAGTTAGGTGCAGCTTGAGTGAGCTGAATGGTTGCATGAAAGAACCATTTGCTAAGGTGTAGGCTGAGTGGCTCGTATTTTCATGGATGAGTTAAGTGTTAGCTCAATCGAAAGTTATTTCGCTTATATGCCTTAGAGATTTTAGTCGAAGGTTTAAAGAACATATGATTTAAAATCGAATGATTGAAAAGCCCTAACTGTAAGCTTATCTTTGCCCCTAAAACACGATCTGCTCCTTGGGCCCCTTAATGGAGTGAGCAGACGCACTCAATGGTTGGTAGGGAATGAGCTAGAAATAGTTAAGCCATTCTTTTTTCGAAACATAGAGACCTTGAAAGTTGAGATCCTTCTTAAATAGTGACTTAAGGTTTTTCTTTCGCATAAAATCCTTTCTAATTCCATAGTTAGGCCTTATTATTGCGTCTGAAGACTTGCATTTGCTTTACAATGGTGTTCGTGCCTTGTTCTATGAGCATAAGCTCCTATGTGTAACTAGATGTATTGAATACTTGTCAAGATGCATTCGCTGCTTGATGAGTCCATGACCAGTTATGTGTTTTATGAATAAGTTGTTGCACTTTTTGATGTTTGGTTGACTTAAGTTGGTTTATTATATGACTTGGTCGTTTAGATAATACAAGTTTTGCAATTCATAGCATGACATGACCCCTGACTCATTATTTGCATTCCGTGGCTTCTATAATTTCATGTTATAGCTAAGTAACTGCATGCGCCTGTGTTTGAAGCATGATGAAACAACCATAGAAACCCGCATTCATATATTCTTGCCCTTATTTGATTGATTAGAGTAGCGCAGCGGAAGCATATAGGCCCATAAGCCATAGACCTAAGATTTATCCTTTTACTATAGGTTGCAACCTAGGGTTTGCATTTACATACAGTCACATAGGTACATTCTTGCGTGACAATGAATGAGTTTAAGTGTCTTCGAGTATCAACATGGCATACGTGTAGTGCTAAGCTCATAGGAGCCTGTATAGTTACTTTGAACTTGTTATGAAATGGTCATTGACGTGTTTTGTTGACGAATTGTTTAGCAAATGCACTTCATGGTGTTTACTTAGCTTGAGTTTGGTAAGGCATGTGGCTGAATTAGCCGAACAATATAACTTGTGTGATTTGTCAAACAGTATGATCTCTGAGCCATTGCTTACACTCCACGAATTTCATTATATTATGGTATAGCTTGAGTGGTTGTATACACATGTATTTAATGCATGATGTAATGACTGTAAGAGGCGCCTTTTGAGGACAAAACCGTGAGAGGTGTACTGGACTCAGGGTGAGTGTACCCTGGTGTGAGTTGTGTAGCCCCAAAGCGGACAATACCTCGATGGCGGGTGGTCGTGGGCTATTTTGTAACAGCCCACGACCACTTGCCATCGAGGTATTGTCCGCTTTGGGGCTACACAAAACAGCCCACGACCACCCGCCATTGAGGTATTGTCCGCTTTGGGGCTACACAGCTTACGCCAGGGCACACTGACCCTAAGTCCAGTGCACCCCTAACGGTTTTGTCCTCAAATGGCGCCTCGATGGGTTGAGGTTTCCCATGCTTATAAGGCGTGGTTCGTTCTCCTCAACTTCCGATGTGGAATACCTTCATCCACCCCCCTCTCAAGGGCCCAGCATCCTCGCTGGCACACCGGATCGGGTCCATGGCTCTGATACCATTGTAACAGCCCACGACCACCCGCCACCGAGGTATTGTCTACTTTGGGGCTACAAAGCTCACACCAGGGCACGCTCACCCAGAGTCCAGTGCACCCCTCACGGTTTCGTCTTCAAAAGGTGCCTCGATGGGTTAAGGTTTCTCCATGCTTACAAGGCGCGGTTCGTTCTCCTAAACTCCTGACGTGGGATACCTTCATCCACCCCCTCTCAGGGGCCCAGTGTCCTCGCTGGCACACTGGGTCGGGTCCATGGCTCTGATACCATTATAACAGCCCACGACCACCCGCCATCGAAGTATTGTCTGCTTTGGGGCTACACAGCTCACACCAGGGCACGCTGACCCTGAGTCCAGTGCACCCTTCGCGGTTTTGTCCCCAAAAGGCACCTCGATGGGTTGAGGTTTTCCCATGCTTATAAGGCGTGGTTCGTTCTCCTCAACTCCCGATGTGGGATACCTTTGATGTGGGAATACCTTCGAAGGTATCCCACATTGGGAGTTGAGGAGAACGAACCACGCCTTATAAGCGTGGGGAAACCTCAATCCATCGAGGCGCCTTTTAAGGATAAAACTGTGAGGGGTGCACTGGACTCAGGGTGAGCGTGCCCTGGTGCGAGCTGCATAGCCCCAAAGCGGACAATACCTTGATGGCGGGTGGTCGTGGGCTGTTACAATGGTATCAAAGCCATGGACCCGACCCGATGTGCCAGCGAGGACGCTGGGCCCCTGAGAGGGGGGTGGATGAAGGTATCCCACATCGGGAGTTGAGGAGAACAAACCACGCCTTATAAGCGTGGGGAAACCTCAGCCCATCGAGGCGCCTTTTGCGGACGAAACCGTGAGGGGAGCATTGGACTCAGGCTGAGCGTGCCCTGGTGTGAGCTGTGTAGCCCCAAAGCGGACAATACCTTGATGGCGCACCCGCCATCGCGGTATTGTCCGCTTTGGGGCTAGACGGCTCACACCAGGGCATGCTCAACCTGAGTCCAGTGCACCCCTCACGGTTTTGTCCTCAAAAGGCGCATCGATGAGTTGAGGTTTCCCCATGCATATGAGGCGTGGTTCGTTCTCCTCAACTCCCAATGTGAGATACCTTCATCCATCCAAAGGGAACACCCCGATCTCACCGGGTAGTGTTACACGCCACAGTCTTTCCCTGGGAAAGACTATTAAGGCAACTTGCTTAATCAATTTGAAACATAACCAATTGGGACTTAACAGTCAGAACTTAAGAAAACTTACATAGCATATATGCCACAATCACAGAGCTAGGCTTTGGACTTAATCTTGGGCTAGGAGAGGTAGTATTTTCTTAGTTCCTGGAGCGAAACGGACAGAGTTTTCCCTGAAAACTGGCCATTTTCCCAGGCCTAAGCCTTACATTAAGATCCCTGAATTGTATAAAAGTACAAAAGAACACCAAAAACTCAACGGCTACACGCTGGGGTCCACAACTCTACGGGCCACACGCCCGGAGTACACAGAGCCTTTCTAATGTTCATAAACCTTACAAAAAGATGATTAATTACATAACCGCACAATCATAATCGACATTACATAACGATATCATAAACATAGCAGTACAGTCCAAGTAAGTCCACTCTGGGTGCTCCACGCATCAGTCACATACCTGTGGATCCCGAATCCAAGCTATATGCGTGCAAATTGGCTAGATTGAAGCTAAATTCGAACTCCACACATCCAGAAAATCTACTGCCTTCGCATGAGGTTCGAACACCACCAAACCAGAAACCCTAACGCAATTTTTCGTGCATGCACCGAATTCGCCAGGTGTTCGGCTGGTCCTTCGCCAAAATCAGTCCTGCCTATGCCCGAATTTTGGGTCAGCCACGCGTAGGAGGCTGGTCGGCTCTTGGGTTGGTTAGGTTGGGGCTCGGTTTTGCCGGTCGTGATGCGTGCAAGGAGGAGAAGCAAAGGAGGAGATGAGGAATTGGGAAACAGAGCAATGTCGGGAAGAAGAAGAAGAAGAAAGAGGAAAGAGAGTGAGCTCGGGGGGGTCCGTGGCTCCGGTCCTTTTTGGACACACTCCTCTTTTTTTTTCTCTCTCCCTCTCTCTCTACTAATCCCACACAACTACGGCCCACTGATTAATATTATTTGAATTCCCGGCTCTTAATCCTAAACCGAATCCTAAATATAATCGTGGGTCAGCTTATCCGCCCCTGAATATATTGAGGATCGATTTAATAAATTACATAATTATTACCAGGGTTCAACAATCTGATCGTATTTGGGAATCGCTTTGGTTGGAACTTCAAAAAAATCAAAGGCTATTCAAGTTATACAACTTTAGAGAATTTATTTTTGGGTTTTTGAAGTTGGATAGATCGATAACTTGGGCAATATGGTAGTTGTAGGTTGGCGGATACTAAAATAAAATTTTCTAACCCAACAGGCATAATATTCATTAAGCAAGTACGACAAAACTCCGGGTCTCACATTTCTCCCCTACTTATAAAAAGTTTCGTCCTCGAAACTTATACGCTTTGGTCACATGATGCGAAATAAATCCATATATACTTATACAATCAAAGTACTTAAAAGGAAGATTTCTTACCAACTTTCATTCACGTCATGGAGCTGTGAGATTGGTGGAGTCATTTCCTTGCTTGGAGATTGTTGCCGCCTTGCCTATTTGCTGGTTCAGTCCTTTGATTAGCTTGTATGTTTTCCTGTACTTTCTTCAGACATTGGTTTTGGTAATGCCCAATTTCTCCACACTCAAAGCATGCCCCAGTTAATCTTGCACAAGGTCCATTATGGAGCTTGCCACACGTCTCGCATCGAGGCCTTAGCTTATATGGAGTGCGGTCCTTCTAAGATTGATGGTTGGAGTTAGGCATCCTCCCATTCCCACGTATCCCTGCTTGTGAGCTCTCGACCTCATGCTTCCTTTTCTGTTGCGTAGCTAACTCAGATGCCTGACACTCATCTATAACACGCTCCACTTTGATGTCTTTTTGATACATCGTTTGGAGATTTGGAGAGGTTAGTGCAGCCATGTTTTTTTTAACTTAACTTTGAGGCCTCTCTCAAATAGTTCCATTTTCATTTCCTCATTCGCCACTTGATGAGGAACAAACCTACTCAATTCATTAAACTTAGACATATACTCAATAACTGGCATTTTTCCTTGCTTTAAGTCCAAAAATTCCTGCTCTTTAGCCCATTTTACCTCCCTAGGATAGTATTTTTCATCTAATAATCCCTTGAATTGCGCCCAAGTTAGTTGTTGTTTACCTTCTTTTGGTTTAACGGTATCCCACCAAAAACTAGCATCTTTCTCAAATAAGTGAGCTGCGACCCTCACCTTATAATTGGCAGGACACTCCATGACTTCAAGCAATCCTTTAATCTTCCTCTTCCAATGCTCATACTGAATTGGGTCCGGCGCTCCATCAAACATAGATGGCTTAAGTTTTAGAAATTTAATTAGCATCCCTATCCCATCATTTGGAGGTAGAGGTGGAGGAGGATTTTGCCTCTCCTCCGACATACGTATACTATCTTAACTCCTGCACTCGTAATAAGACTCTAGGTTACCCATGTGCATCATATACATGTATTACTTATACCGGAATTTCTATTAGCCCCCTTCTAATAAGCTTACAATAATTTAACACTTAACACTTAACACTTAATATACAACATACACCGCATAGCACATAACACATAGCACATAACACATAACTCTTATCACATAAAAACATATTGGTGAGTCAAGCTTCTCTCTTCTTCTAATATATAAAACCCAGCCTGGCTCTGATACCACCAAATGTAACACCCTGATCTCACCGGGTCGTGTTACATGCCACAGTTTTTCCCTGGGAAAGATTGTTAAGGCAACTTGCTTAACCAATTTGAAACATAACCTATTGGGACTTAACAGTCAGAACTTAAGGAAACTTACATAGCATATATGCCACAATTACAGAACTAGGCTTTGGACTTAACCTTAGGCTAGGAGAGATAGTATTTTCTTAGTTCCTGGAGCGAAATGGATAGAGTTTTCCCTGAAAACTGACCATTTTCCCAGGCCTAAGCCTTACATTAAGATCCCTGAATTGTATAAAAGTACAAAAGAACACTAAAACTCAACGGCTAGATGCCGGAGTCCACAACTCTACGGGCCACATGCCCGGAGTACTCAAAGCCTTTCTAATGTTCATAAACCTTACAAAAAGATGATTAATTACATAACCGTACAATCATAATCGATATTACATAACGATATCATAAACATAGCAATACAGTCCAAGCAAGTCCACTCTGGGCACTCCACGCATCAGTCACATACCTGTGGATCTCGCATCCAAGCTATATGCGTGCAAATTGGCTAGATTGAAGCTAAATTCGAACTCCACACACCCAGAAAATCTACTGCCTTCGTGTGAGGTTCGAACACCACCAAACCAGAAACCCTAACGCAATTTTCTGTGCATGCGCCGAATTCGCTAGGTGTTCGGCCGGTCCTTCACCAAAATCAGTCTAGCCTATGCCTGAATTTTGGGTCAGCCACGCATAGGAGGCTAGCCGGCTCTTGGGTTGGTTAGGTTGGGGCTCGGTTTTGCTAGTCGTGATGCGTGCAAGGAGGAGAAGCGAAGGAGGGGATGAGGAATTGGGAAACAGAGCAATGTCGGGAAGAAGAAGAAGAAGAAAGGGGAAAGAGAGAGAGCTCGGGGGTCCGTGGCTCCGGTCCTTTTTGGATGCACTCCTCTCTCTCTCTCTCTCTCTCTCTCTCTCTCTCTCTCTCTCTCTCTCTCTCTCTACTAATCCCATACAACTACGGCCCACTAATTAATATTGTTCGAATTCCCGGCTCTTAATCCTAAACCGAATCCTAAATATAATCGTGGGTCAGCTTACCTGCCCCTGAATATATTAAGGATTGATTTAGTAAATTACAAAACTATTACCAGGGTTCAACAACGTGATCGTATTTGGGAATCGCTTCGGTTGGAGCTTCAAAAAAATCGAAGGCTATTCAAGTTATACAATTTTAGACAATTTATTTTTGGATTTCTGAAGTTGGCTAGATCGATAACTTGGGCAATATGGCAGTTGTAGGTTGACGGATACTAAAATAAAATTTTCTAACCCAACAGGCATAATATTCATTAAGCAAGTACGACAAAACTTCAGGTCTCACATTTTGGATGAAGGTATCCCACATTGGGAGTTGAGAAGAACGAACAACGCCTTATAAGCGTGGGGAAACCTCAACCCATCGAGGCACCTTTTGAGGACAAAACCGTGAGCGGTGCACTGGACTCAGGGTGAGCGTGCCCTGATATGAGCTGTGTAGCCCCAAAGCGGACAATACCTCGATGGCGGGTGGTTGTGGGCTGTTACAATAGTATCAGAGCCATAGACCCGACCCGGTGTGCCAGCGAGGACGCTGGGCCATTGAGAGGGGGGTGGATGAAGGTATCCCACATCGGGAGTTGAGGAGAACGAACCATGCCTTATAAGCATGGGGAAACATCAACCCATCGAGGCGCCTTTTAAAGACAAAACCATGAGGGGTGCACTGAACTCAGGGTAAGCGTGCCCTGGTGTGAGTTGTGTAGCGCTAAAGCGGACAATACTTTGATGGTGGGTGGTCGTGGGCTGTTACAATGGTATCAGAGCCATGGACCCGACCCGGTGTGCCAGAGAGGACGCTGGGCCCCTGGGAGGGGGTGGATGAAGGTTTTCCACATCGGGCGTTAAGGAGAACGAACCATGCCTTATAAGCGTGGGGAAACCTCAACCCATCGAGGTGCTTTTGAGGACAAAACCGTGAGGGGTGCACTGGACTCAGGGTGAGCGTGCCCTGGTGTGAGTTGTGTAACCCCAAAGCGGATAATACCTCGGTGGCGGATGGTCCACTTTCTCCCACAAGCTAGCAAGCATTTGGTGTGAATTTTGGGTGAAAAACCGAGAAGAGCCCAACATGTTTTTGGTGGGTTTGAGTGCAATTCGAAGCCCAGACATTTGTTAAAACTCAGTCATGCAATTTATCTTTTAGCTGCTTCGAAACCACTATAAATTAGGGGTGAATGTTTGGGGTTGAATTAGGGTTCAAATTGTGCAAATTGGGCACGCTCAGGGTCTATTTGCGTGGGTTTGGACGCTTGACTGGGGACGGATTTGGGCATGGTTTGGTCTGGTCGAGCGAGCAGCAAGCGAGGGTCAAGGAATTGGGTTTCTTCCAACACTCAAAACCGAGCCCGACAGCCCTCGAACGAACCTTAAGCTTGGAGTCAAGGTGAGGGTTCCTTTCCTCCTAAATTACTATTAATTTCAATGATTTTAGTTAAATCTAGTTGATGCATGTTAATTCCAAGTTTAGAAATTAGTTTGGGTAAATTTGGAATTGAAGTTGAGGAATTACGAACATGGTACTGATTTGGGTCATTTGAATGTCGAATTGAGGCTGAATGTTAATAACCAGACAGTAGTGAAATGCTTAATGAACAGAATGTTAGCACTGTGATTCTAATAATTTATAAGTTCGAACTCCGTTTTGAAGCTTGAGGGGGCTAATCGAAGTAATTGTGGAATGAATTGAATTACGTCTAAAGGTTATGGTTACATCAGTTCGGGCATGTTAATAGTCTATTCGTAGTTATCTCAATGAAGTATTATGCTTGTGGCTATCGGTTAGCGAACTAAAAGGGGCAAAGTGTAGTTTTAATGTTTCGATTGCATCAATTGATTCACTTAAACACCACGTTGTTGTCAAGCATGAATGTAATGCCTATATATAATTGTTCTATGTACTGTCGGTTTGTATATGGCAATATTAAACCGAGCTTGGAAGTTGGATGGCTTGAGGTGAAACTATTGAGTGGTTCGAGGATCCTGTGGTCAGTGCTGTGTGAGGAGGGAGATAGGGTTGTGAATTGCCGCAATCGTGTGGATTGCGAGGCCATGTGTGGCTTAATGAATGGTGATACGAAGTATATGAATGTGCTATGTGTGAATCCCCTTTTCCCTCAATGTGCTAAGTGACATTAAGTGAATAGTTTTCGAAATGCAAACATGTTTAAGAAAGATTGTTAAATGCATGTTTTCATGATTTTGAATGCTTCTAAGTACTTACCAATTGTCTGGTAGTTTATGAAAATGTTTGTAGCCTATAAGAGATCCTAAATCGTCGAACTACTCAGTTAGTGACTCGACTGAATAGTCGATAGGTTTAGGAAATTTGAAAAAGAACTAAAAGTGCATTTGAACTTGCTTAAGGCCTTGGTTTGTATACGACTTCTCCTTAAGTTTAAACGGATTTAAACGATCCGAAAAAAGGTACCTTAAGATGCTAATTATGAAGCTTAGCTTATTTGCATGCGTTTTGCTTACTTATCTCTATTGAGTTTCGATCTACAATTTAGCAAACATATTACGTTTAAAAGAAGCTTTTAAGCTAAAAAGTGAAGTCGTTTTTATGAGTTAGCAATCGCTTTACATTTATAAGAAGTCTTTTAGTTAGAAACGAAGTCGTTTTTATGATTTAGCAACCCTATTACGCTTATACAAAGCTTTCAAGTTAGAAACAAAATCATTTTATGATTAGGCAACCTTATTACATTTATAAAAAGCCTTTTAGTTAAAAACGAAGTCGTTTTACAATTTGGTAAACGTGTTACGTTTATACGAAGCTTTTAAGTTAGAAATGAAGTCATTTTACAAACTTGCAAATGTTTTTACGTCTATAAAAAGTTTCTTAAGTTAAAAACTAAGTCATCTTGCGAGTTAGTAGCCGTATCACGTCTATACGAAGCTTTTAAGTTAAAAACGAAGTCATTTCACGATTTAGCAAACCTAACATGTTTAAACGAAGCTTTCGAGATGAAAACGAAATTGTTTTACGATTTAGCAAACTAATTACGTTTAAACAAAGCTTTACGTTTATACGAAACTTTTGAGCTAGAAACGAAGTCGTTTTACAATTTAGCCAACTTATTATGTTTGTACGAGGCATTCAAGTTAGAAACTAAGTCGTTTTATGACTCAGTAAATGTATTACGTTTATAAGAAGTTTTTAAGTTTAAAGCGAAGTTGGTTTACATATTTACAAGCTTATTACGTTTTTAAGAAGCTCTTAAGTTTAAAAGGGTGTCGATTTACGTATTAATAAACTTATGACGTCGATAAGAAGCTTTTAAGTTATTTACAAAGTTGGTTTATGTGTTAGCAAACTTATTACGATTTTGAAAAGCTTTTAAGCTATTTACGAAGTCGATTTATGAATTGGCAAGCTTATTTCATTTATAAGAAGTTTTAAGCCAAAAACAAGTAAATTACAAACATTCAAAAGGTTATGATCGTTTTATTTAAAAAGCAAGTTTTCAGGCAAGTAAGCATTTGAAAAAGAGAAATGAAATACGATCTTAAAGGCTAAGAAAGTGCTAGGCAATTGGCCAGAGGGTAGGAACTAGACTCAAGATATAAGTTATCTTGGTGTAAGCTGTTCCTGAAAACTGGACGCAAAGATGGTATGAGCTATTTCCCCCTAAGATAAGTTAGGAACTGGACTCAAGATATGAGTTATCTTGGTGTGAGCTGTTCCTGGGATGGACTCAAGATATGAATTATCTTGGTGTGAGCTGTTCCCCAGATAAGTTATGATGTGTGACGCATAAGAAAACCTTGAGGGGGACTGGACTCAAGATATGATTATCTTGGTGTGAGCTGTTGCCTAACATAGGACAATATCGAAGTTTGAGTTTATCTGCTGAGACGCGTTTTGGCCAGAAGATAAGTACGTATACCCGGGGATAACGTAGATTAAGAGTAACGATCTCACTTAAGGGCGGTGTTGACCTCCCTAGCCAGCACAGTAAGATGTTTTTAAAGGAGATCTGGCTTTTTGCCATTCTAAACAGTTCAGGAAAGAAAAGAAGTTCTTTTAAAGTAACACGAGCCTCAAGAGGCCAAATTAGGCATTTTTAAGAAAATAAGAAAGCTTTCAAATGGACATAACTTGCATATATTTTATGAATGTATTCTGAATATAATTTACATGAATTTCAAGTGTGGTTGGTTACATCCTAGCAATGCAATGAACGTTTAAGTTTTTAATGGTGCATTTCTTAAGAAAGAATGTTTTTTGCAAAGCTCTTCTTACCAATTTAGGTGTCTCATGAGTTTTTAGAAAAGTTGTAAGTTTTAAAGAAGTTTGTATGACTTATAAGTTCTTGGCATATAATGTGAGTCACTATGTTTTTCACAAGTGTGTTTGAAAACATCATATTTATTCTTGTGCTACTCGATTAAGTGTCTGAATGCTTGTTAGAAAGGAAGATTGGTCATTAAGGACCTAGGAACGAGTTGAGGGGTCAGAATGAAGTTTTAAGAGCGATGATCTTTCCTTGGAGATTTTGATTGCCTAATATGATAGTAAAGTATGAATACGTGATATGTGGCTATTATTAGTATTATTGCCTGCAACTACTTTGGGTTTTAGGGAGTACGGGAATTCTCACTAAGCTGTGGTTGCTCATTCCATTACTTTTTCCTCCTTTTCCCCAGGCTTTTGTTATGACAGGTGGAAGTCAAGCTACCTACGCGAGTTGGAGTCTACCCCTACTTGAAAAAGAGTCATGTATGTCTTATGGAAATAGATTCATGTGTTTAACGAAATGATGTAATGTATTCCTAGTTTGTAATTGTTGTAAACTAAGTTTTCTAGCTCAGATAATGCATATTGTTTATGAGTCGCTCTGTATGGCCGTGTAAGCCAACCATCTGTCTAGTTAGATGTCTTTATTTGGAATTAGCTGTGTTTTGGGATGTAAACCCCAGTACTCCGGTTGTGTAGACTGTTGAGCTGCATCTTTTACTTTTCATATATTAAAGAACTATTCTATTTGGTGTACTCCGAGCGGGTGGCTCGTTGAGTTATGGACTCCGGCGTGTGGCCGTTGAGTTTGTTTTAAATATTATGCACTTCTGTTGATTTGCAGGGGATTATTATAAGGCTTTTAGCCAGGGAATGGTCAGTCTTTAGGGAAAACTCTATCCGTTTCGTCCCAAGAATTAAGTAATACGTAAGAAAACGTAACGCTCCTGACCCTACGGGCTGGATTGTTGTTGTATGAATTCAATTGTATGTGTGGATAAACAAATGAATTAAGCTTTTGTTATGCCAGGGCAAAACCACTCGGTTCTTGAAAGGTTGCCTGATGCTTTAAAATGGTGGCTTTCATGATTTAGAACTGCATATGACTCTCTAAAGTTGCTTTCGATTTTCATATCAAACCAGTTAGCACTGAAGATCGTTTAGGATACAAGCGGGTGGTTTAAAAAGAAAAGAAGTCTTTATTATTTTGGTGTACATTCAAACTTGGTTTTAAGAAGTTTGCAAATACTAACTATTTCATTCGAACAAACTTAAGTTACCTAGTCTAGGGTTAATGCGTTTGAAAACCCACTACTTCATAAGTTGGCCTCAAGGCAGATTTTGGTTAAACTTGAGTCTTTATGAAGTTTCGAGTCAAGAGGTAATAAAACCGTTACGTTTCAAGAAGCATTTACATAGAGGATTTATGAAGTGATGTTTGCCTCATAAACGAGCCAAGTGCTTTAAGTTTTTGAACGATAGTAAGTTTGGGAACATTTTAAGCCTTTAGTTTATTTTTACACCCATCAGTTTCAAAATGGAATTTTCAAACGAATCTAGCTTGCATTATTGCTAAATAAGTTTTTAAGTCTCAAATGGGTTTCGATTTCGAACTTAGTTTGAATTAAACGTTAACTAAGCACATTATGTCTCAAACGAGTTTCGATTTACGATCTAGTAAACGTTATACGTTTAAAAGAAGCTTTTTAGCTAAAAAGTGAAGTCGCTCTATGAGTTAGCAATCGTTTTACATTTATAAGAAGTTTTTAAGTTGAAAACGAAGTCGTTTTACGATTTAGCAACCTTATTACATTTATATGTAGCTTCTAAGTTGAAAACAAATTCGTTTTACGATTTAGTAAACTTAATACGTCTATACGAAGCGTCTAAGTTGAAAACAAAGTCGTTTTATGGTTTAGCAACCCTATTACATTTATACGAAGCATTTAAGTTAGAAACTAAGTCGTTATACGATTTAGCAAACATTTTTCGTTTATAAAAAGTCTTTAAGTTATTTATGAAGCCGATTTACGTGTTAACAGACCTTATTTCGTCTATAAGATGCTTGTAAGTTTAAAACGAAGTCGTTTTACAAACTAACAAACGTATTACATTATTAAGAAGCTTTTAAGTTGAAAACGAAATCGTTTTACGATTTAGCAAACTAATTACGTTTATACGAAACTTTTAAGTTAGAAACGAAGTCGTTTTACGAATTAGTAAACGTATTTTACGAAGTTAGTTTACATGTTAGCAAATTTATTACGATTATGAAAAGCTTCTAAGCTATTCACGAAGTCGATTTATGAGTTAGCAAATTTGGCTTGTATCATGTTCATCCAAATGTAGCACCCCGATCTCACCGGGTCGTGTTGCACGCCACAGTCTTTCCCTAGGAAAGACTTTTAAGGCAACTTGCTTAACCAATTTGAAACATAACCTATTAGGACTTAACAGTCAGAACTTAAGGAAACTTACATAGCATATGTGCCACAATTACAGAACTAGGCTTTGGACTTAGCTTTAGGCTAGGAGAGGTAGTATTTTCTTAGTTCCTGGAGCGAAACGGATGGAGTTTCCCCTGAAAACTGACCATTTTCCCAGGCCTAAGCCTTACATTAAGATCCCTGAAATGTATAAAAGTACAAAAGAACACCAAAAACTCAACGGCTACACGCTGGAGTCCACAACTCTACGGGCCACACGCCCGGAGTACACAGAGCCTTTTTAATCTTCATAAACCTTACAAAAAGATGATTAATTACATAACCTTACAATCATAATCGACATTACATAACGATATCATAAACACAGCAATACAGTCCAAGCAAGTCCACTTTGGGTGCTCCACGCATTAGTCACATACCTGTGGATCTAGGAAAAAGGGGAAAAGTAATGGGAATGAGCAACCACCGCTCAGTGAGTAAACCCTCTCTCCCAAAACATACTTAAAATACATATTAACTTATGAAAGCCTTTCGTAATTCATTTTAGTTGAAGAGCTTCCACATAATACATCATATTCGAACCATAACCGAGCGAAGGAATAGTCATACCAAAAAGCTTAACTTTAGAAGAAACCGTAATGCATTGACTTAACATAATAAAGTTACGTAAACCCGGAAACATAGCATAAAAGGGGTTTTACGCATAAGTTTCACTTACCGAAAATCATACATAGTAACTTAATCACGTAAATGAGGAGACTAGACTCTTAGAGGTACTTTGTTACTGCCATCCCGAGTCGGCCAAACTCGAGCGGCAACATACGCCTATCCGGACAGACATCATACTATGCTGAGACGTAATTTTCATACTTAGACTTCAGGCGGGAATCAAACCACCATCCCTGAATCTATCATAACGTAACATATGTGATACCAGGCGGGAACTAAGCCACCATCCCTGGGTCTCAGACTTAAGCTTAAAGTTTCTAGAGTAGCTCCTCCATGTATACATAACATAACATAATCATTCGTACACATACATACTTATACTTATTCATATATATGTCTTAGAAACTTATAACATTCATACACATACATACTTAGTAAACAACATGCTTATACTTATTCATATATATATATATATATATATATATATATATATATATATATATATATATATATACATATATATATATATATATATATATATATATATATATATATATATATATATATATATATATATATATATATATATATATATATATATATATATATGCATATATTTTGAACTCATAACATAAAAACATAATCCTCTTGCAACTTTAGCTTTTAGGCAAACAACAAGAAAAGCCTCTTAAAAATCATGGTGAGTCTACTAACTCACGATTCAAAACTTGGGTAGTTAACCAGCATGTACTCCAAAGCTAGGATTCGTAAATAATCACCTTCAGTTGCCCTTTTTACGCTCATTTCAATCTTTCAAACGCAAAAGGATGAACATGATACAAGCCAAGTTTGCTAACTCATAAATCGACTTCATGAATAGCTTAAAAGCTTTTCATAATCGTAATAAATTTGCTAACATGTAAACTAACTTCGTAAAATACATTTACTAATTCGTAAAACGACTTCGTTTCTAACTTAAAAGTTTCGTATAAATGTAATTAGTTTGCTAAATTGTAAAACGATTTTGTTTTCAACTTAAAAGCTTCTTAATAACGTAATACGTTTGTTAGTTTGTAAAACGATTTCGTTTTAAACTTACAAGCTTCTTATAAACGAAATAAGGTCTGTTAATATGTAAATCGGCTTCATAACTAACTTAAAGACTTTTTATAAACGTAAAATGTTTACTAAATTGTATAATGACTTAGTTTCCAACTTAAATGCTTCGTATAAATATAATAGGGTTGCTAAACCATAAAACGACTTTGTTTTCAACTTAGACGTTTCGTATAAACGTATTAAGTTTGTTTCATTTTGATTTTTAAAAGCAAGTTTGATATGGTTTTCCATGCTAACTCATTTGCCCCTCTTCAATGCGATTTGCCCTCAGTGCCTAAATAGAGTGAGTAGACGCTTGAAGAGAACTGGCGATGAGGAGACTGGATACCATAAGCCATTTTCTTTCGATTTAAAAGAAGTAGTATATACAAAATGAAACCTTTTGGAAACCTACCATGGAGATCATGGTTTATGTGCACACATTCTAGGAAGGACCGAACTTAGGTTTAGAATTTTGAGGACGAAATTCTTTTAAGGGGGGAAGAATGTAAGACCCGCCTTCGTTATTTTTACGTTAAGTTGCCTGTCTTGATCTTTACATTACAAAATCATATTTTTAGTAACTATATAAGTTAAATTATTATCGATGTGCATATAGGAGCTAATAATTTTATAAAAATGGGTTTATTATTGCTATTATTGATTTTAAAGTCAATTCGTGCCATTTATGCCTTTAAATTATATCGATAGTTTAATTTAGTCGTTGTTCGATTTATTTAGTCGTTTCCTGAACACGATTGGGCTGTCAACCCTAGAAGTCGTTCGATGTTTAATAAATCGAAGCTTTATATATATTTGGGACCGAATGGTCGATAGAAGGTTGTATTAACGATTCGGGTTTAGAGTTCGGCATACGAGCTAGACTAGCAGTACCCATTTATTAAACAGCTTGAGACCAAAAAGGGGGGGGGGAAGAGTAAAAAGGAGCAAAGCCCCTCTCTCCTCCTTCGGGGGGGCACGAGAACATGATGGGAAGGGGGGTCTGCTCCTCCCAGCCCTGCGACCTACCCGACAGCCACGGCCGTGGACCGGTGAAGAGAGAGAGAGGGATCGAGCGAGAGTCAGAGCGAGGTGCTCGGTCCAAAGGCTAGGGATTCGAAGCCCTTAATCCCACACCACCATGACCGTCATCGTCGTCGGGTGAGCCCATGCTGGCGACCACCACTAGCAGTGGTGGCAACGGTAGTGAAAGGGTTAGAAACCCAGGTCTGGATTTGGGTTGAATTGGGTCTGTGTTTGCATGGATTAGGCGTTGATTGGGTTGGTTCATGCTTCAGTGAGCAAGGGCCAGGGAATCGAGTTTTCCAGCACTCAAAGCTAAACCCAGCAACCTGGTTTAGCAACCTTCGAACGAATCCTTAGCTTGGATTGAGGTGGGTGTTTTTTGCCCCCTAAGTATTAGTAGTTTCAAAATCATTTTAGGTTTTAAGTGGCGAAGCATGTTAAGTTTAGCTAGTTTATGCCCGATAGTGACTTCGAATCGATATATGTTAGTTTAGTTGATTAATACTCGAAAGTGGCTTAGAATCGATTCAAATGAATTTAGTTAATTCACGCCTGAAGATTTAATTCGAAATGAATTATGCCTGTTTAGTTTTAATTCGAATCTATTTAGTTAATTCATGCTTGAAGATTTAATTCGAAGTGAATTATGCGTGTTTAGCTTTGATTCGAATCTATTCGGTTAATTCATGCCTGAAGATTTAATTCGAAGTGAATTATGCATGTTTAGCTTTGATTTGAACCTATTTAGTTAATTCATGCTTGAAAACTAACTTTGAAGTGGATTATAAATGTTTAGAAACGACAAATGTATGTTTAGTTAATTCATAATTGTTTCTTAAGTTCGAAGTAAACCATAAATGACCCATGATCGTTTAATAACTTCGAAGTAAACTTTAAATGCTTAGAATCGTTATATGTATGCTTAGCTGAATCATGTTCATTCAATAACTTCGTAATAAACTATAAATGCCTAGAATCGACCCATGTACATTTAGTCAATTCATGCTCAATTAATAGCTTCAAAAAGAAACGAACACCTTGAAAGGACTTATGCTTAAATGACTTATTTAGATTCGAATAATGACTTCGATGTAATAAACAAACGTCTAGAATTGTATTACGTTTATATGGCTTAGCTAGGCTTTCGATATAATAAATGAATGCCTTGAATCGCATCATGCTTCTATGGCTTAGTTACGCTTAAAAGTGGCATGTATAGTTAGTTAGTTATACCTTCAAGATGACATAGGTGTGATATGCTTAATTCCTAAATGTAAGTCATGAATGTAATCGAGTTTCACGCTGATTAGTTTAATACAGTTCATTAAGTGCCTATTTCAAGTTGATGCGATATAGATTTATCTGTATATGTGTTTATATATGCTATAACGCACTGCTGAATGATGCTGCTTGCCCAGGTAAGTGCATAAACCCCATTACTCGTCTTTTTATGAGCTTGCGTGATAATATGTTATGATTATTGAATTAAAAAACTGAGATGGTAGTTGGATGGTTTGAGGTAGAACTATGAGTGGCTCGAGGTTCGTATGGTACGGTGCTTGTGAGGAGGGAATCTGGGTTGTGAATTAACCGCAATTGTGTGGTTTGCGAGGCTATGTGTGGCTCATTGTGTTGAATTGATTATGAAGTGCTTGAATGTGATACATGTGGACCCCATTCCCTTCCATGTCCTCAAGTTACATTATGTACATAAGGGCAAGTTTTTCAAAGAAGGATTTCACGTTTTGAAATGATAGTAGTCATAAATATTAGTGCATGATGGCTTATTTTAATTAAATGAATACAGTTTTGGGAGTGAACATGCTTGAATGGGGGAATCCCTTGAGAATTTTACAAAGGCGTGAGTTGCATGATAAAGGATTTCGCTGTGAGAGGCAGCAAACTTATTAGTCATTATGACCAGTTTAAATGGCTAAGATAAGTGCTTAGGGACAATAGATGGGAGTGAACCTGCTTGAACGGGGGAATCCCTGGCCTAGGAAGTAATCCCTAGAGACCCTAACGAGGGTTAAGGTCTAAACTTAGTTGTCATCCCGGGAGTAAGAGCTTAGTGTGAGTTAATCTCACTGGGATTGAGTGTAGATCTCTCCCAACCAGCACTTTATGATGATCTTATGCCCAGAGTAGTTTCTTATTAAATAAGAAAAGCAGTCGACGTTTCGCCTTCTTAAGTATTTCATAAAGAAAGTTTTTAAGGGTCATTGTGAAATCAAGATGAAAAAGATTCTTTTAAAAGAATATGAGCCTCAAGAGGCTAAGAGAAGAGTCTTTATGAGCCTTAAGAGGCTAAATGAAGTGTTTTCAGTACAAAGAAAGAAAGCTTCCTGTGTATGACATGTGCATGTTCTAAGTATAACATATGAATGAGATGCTAAGTAAGATACGAATATGAAAAGAAAGTTTTATGAGTATATTTCATGTATACCCTATGAATGAGATTTGATTGAGACTTGAAATGTGTCTGTCTTATGCATATCATATGAATGAAATACCAAGAAAAGTAAGATTATAAAAAGAGATAACCTTATGTACACATCATGTGAATAGGGTTTCATGCATAGGTCGAATAGAATGCTAAGAAGTTATGTTTATGAGGAAGAAAGTCTCTGTGCTTAGCCCAGTCACTTGTTTAAGTGTTTGATTGCTTGTTAATAAAGAAGTTTGATTATTTAGAGACCTAGAAATGGGTTTGAGTGCTTAAAGTGAAGTTTACGGTTAGCGATGTTTCTATAAGAATTTTATGAATGCCTAATATGATAGTAAAGTATAGATACGTGATATGTGACTAGTAAAGATATTACTGCCTGCAACGGTTTTGGTTTTAAGGGGGTTGGAGGACACTCACTGAGCGTGTGGTTGCTCACCCCACTACTCTTTCCCCGTTTCCCAGGTTTTCTTTGTGACAGGTGAAAGTCAAGCTCCTTATACGGAGTTGAAGTTTACCCCTGGTTGAAAAAGAGTTATGTGTGCCATATAGAAGTAGTTTCATGAGTCGACGATGTAATATAGCGCATTCCTAGTTTGTAATTGTTGTAAACTAAGTTTTCTAGCTCATATAATGCATATTGTTTATGAGTCGCTCTGTCTGGCCGTATGAGCCAACCATCTGATTGGTTAGATGTCTCTACTTGAAATTGGCTGTGTTTTAGGATGTAAACCCCAATACTCCGATTGTGTGAACCATTGAGTTGTATCTTTCATTTCTTCTGTATTAATGAACTATTCTGTTTGGTGTACTCCGAGCGGGTGGCTCGTTGAGTTATGAACTCCGGCGTGTGGCCGTTGAGCTTCTTTTAAATGTTTTTACGCTTTCATTGATTTACAGGGACTTATTGTAAGGCTTTTAGCCTGGAAACGGTCAGTTTTCAGGGGAAACTCTGTCCGTTTCATCCCAAAATTTAAATAGAAAGTTAAGAAAACGTAACGCATCTGGCCCTGGGGGCTGGGGGTGTTACAATTGATGGTATCCCACATCGGGAGTTGAGGAGAACGAACCACGCCTTATAAGCGTGGGGAAACCTCAACCCATCGAGGCACCTTTTGAGGACAAAACCGTGAAGGGTGCACTGGACTCAGGGTGAGCGTGCCCTGGTGTGAGCTGTGTAGCCCCAAAGCGGACAATATCTCGATGGCGGATGATCGTGGGCTGTTACAATGGTATTAGAGCCATGGACCCGACCCGGTGTGTCAGCGAGGACGCTGGGTCCCTGAGAGGGGGGTAGATGAAGGTATCTTACATCGGGAGTTGAGGAGAACGAACCACGCCTTATAAGCGTGGGGAAACCTCAACCCATCAAGGCGGCTTTTGAGGACAAAACCGTGAGAGGTACACTGGACTCAGGGTCAGCATGCCCTGGTGTGAGCTGTGTAGCCCCAAAGTGGATAATACCTCGATGGCGGACGGTCGTGGGCTGTTACAAAGGTGGATGAAGGTATCCCACATCGGGAGTTGAGGAGAACGAACCATGCCTTATAAGCGTGGGAAAACCTCAACCCATCGAGGTGCCTTTTGAGAACAAAACCGTGAGGGGTGCACTGGACTCAGGGTGAGCGTGCCCTAGTGTGAGCTATGTTGCCCCAAAGCAGATAATGCCTCGATGACGGGTGGTCGTGGGCTGTTACAACACGAGTTCTTGGTAATGGTAATTGCATTTGTGTTATCATAGAATGTGGGAATGCATCCCGTGTCAACAACAAAGTCCTTGAGTTGTTGTCGTATCTACAGCAATTGAGCACAACAAGAAGCAGCCGCTACATACTTAGCTTCTACTGTGGACATGGCAACTGTGTGCTATTTCTTTGTAGACCAAGAGACCAAAATGGGTCCAAGAAAACTAGCCATACCTGAGGTGCTTTTTCTGACAACCAGAAATCCCGCATAATCAGCATCCGTATATCCAATTAGATCAAAATTGCACCCTCAAGGATACCATGAAGCTAAGTCCGAGGTTAATAGGTGTAAATGTTTCCTCATAATCGATCCCCTCTTCTTGGTTGTAACCCTAAACCACCACCCTAGCCTTGTTTCGAGTGACTGTTCCGAACTCATCCAGTTTGTTCTTGAACACTCACTTGGTGCCAATTATCGATCTGTCCTTAGGCCTTGGTTCAAGTTGCCAAACCTTGTTCCTTTCAAACTCATTAAGCTCTTCTTGCATAGCAGTAAAATAGTCAGAATCTGCAAGGGCTTCACAAACATTCTTTGGCTCAATGTTAGATAAAAAGTATAGAAAGCACATAAGTTTCTATGATTGGATCTGGTTTGCAACCCTGTATTAATGTCAGACATGATCTGGTTAAAGGGGTGCGAGCTTTGGTGCTTCTAGGGTCGTGGAATAAATGGATCCACAGATACACTTACCAATCTCTCCTGGATACTTCGTGAAACAGGTTCTGGAGCTGTTCTGGTGCCTGTTCCTATATCAGTTCGGGCATAATTGGGTTGAGTGGGTCGATTCTGTTCAGGTTCAGCAATGCTTTTTCCTAATTGGTTTGCTCCCTGCCTACCTTCCAAATTATCAGTTCTAGGACTTGGTTCTCCTTTAAGAGCCTTACCTTTGGCACTTATGGAGTTTTGAGTGAGCAAGAGGTCTTTTCTTACAAGACCAAGTTCAAACTCTTCTTCCTATGTATCATGCTCAACCACAGAGTTAGTCTCATTAAACAATACATACCTCTTCCCTCCTCTACTTGTGATCCTCATAGGACCACACAAATTAACATGTAGTAGTTCAAGAGGTCAAGAAGTACTAATACAATTCTTTGACTTGAAAGAAACTCTAACTTATTTTCCTCTAGCACTTGTACTTGATGGAAGGTAGTCCAACTACTAGGTCCTTAGAAGTAAGTTTATTCAAAAGAGAAAGGCTTGCATGACCTGGCCTCTTGTGCCAAAGCATAACATCGTCATCAAGAGCACTTAAATAAGTCAAATGATTTTGGGAAAGTAAAAGAACATACACTTTATACACATTGTTGTGTCGCTTCCCCCTGAACACAACACTACCAGAATTGACATTGGTAATCAAGCATTGATCTGAAGAGAATTCAACATGATTACCTTTATCACACAATTTAAGACACACTTAGCAAATTATGTTGTAACCCATCAACCAAGTATACATTATCAATAGAGTGAGAGAGTGATTTACCTATCTTATCTACACCGATAATTTTCCCAAATTTGCCGTTTCTAAATGCCGCTCTCCCCCCATCAAAGGCTGTAAGTGAGAGGAAGTTTGATTTATCTCCCGTCATATCCCTTGAGCAACCACTATCCAAGAACCATAGTTGATTGCCTCCTCTCACTTTACCATGCAAAATAGCTAAGTGTTTGTCTTGGGAACCCAGATCCACTAGGGTCCCATTGTCTTTGACATGGACATTAACTCATCTTTTCTAATCCATATTTGCTTAACATACACTGAGTTTCTCTCTATGACCCTATTTCTCAAGGAGCAAGCATATCGATAATGACCAGTCTTACCACAATGAAAACAGACTATATTTTCCGAAAGTCCAACATATTTTTTGTTTGCTGGTTTGGTGACATGCCTACTCACAAATCCTAGTCCCTTTTTATTATGACTATGGTGAGTGTTTAACCAATTAAGTGCTTCTAAGGAACTGTTCTAGTGCCTATTCTGAATAAGGTCATATTCGGCCCTATGGAGCATTTCAAGCAACTGACTATTTTCATTTATAAGGGCTTCTATTCTGAGTGTTTCTGTGAAACTGTTCCTGTGCCTATTTTGAACAAGGTCAGTTTTGGCTTTTTGAACCTTTTTTAAGCAACTGATTATTTTCCCTCACCAATAATTCTACCTTAAGTTTTAGTTCTTGGGACTCTTCTTCTAGCATTGAGAGATCAATGTTAAACACTTCTTCTCTCTTATTCATAAGATCCTTAAGCGTGTCTAGTTCATTACATAAAACAAGAACTTTTTCATCAATTTTGAGTTTTTCACAAGTGAGAACCTCATTCATATGCCCAAGTTCTTGCTTCTTTCTTTCGAGTCTTTTAACATCCTTTTCTGATCTTGAGCAGGTGTTTTTAAGAATGCAATTTTCAGAATTTACTATCTCACATTCTTCCATCAATGTAAAAACTAATTTTTCAAGTTTCCTCTTACTAAGATTACATACCTCTTCCTTGAGTTGGGACAAACTGTCGATCGTATCTGAATCTGAATCAGATTCTCTTTAGGCCATAAGAGCTACTGCTTTCTCTCCATCTTGAGAGTCCTCTTCTTCTTCTGAGGTATCACCCCAGGCAGCCATCATTGCCTTGGTGAACTGTTTTTCCGTATTTGTTAACTACGTCTTTTTGCCTCTGGTTTGAACCTGTTCTGACCCCTGTTCTTCCTTCAGTAAGGGGCAATTCTTCACAACATGATCTTGCCTTCCGCACTTGAAGCATCCTGGGAACTGATCACGATCACTGTTCTTAGTCCTACTGGTGTTGCCCTTCTTGTATTTGCTTTAAGCCTTCTTGAAGAATTTTTTGAATTTTCGAGCAATCATGGTCATTCCTTCTTCATCAATATCTGAGCTATCGCTTTCTCTAGCTTTTAGCGCAAGTCCTTATTCTTTCTTCCCCTCTTCCTTCATTGGGGAGTTTCTTCTTAGCCCATATGTTTGTAGATTCCCAATAAGCTCATCCAAGGAGATCTCATTCATCTTTTTTGCTTCTTAAATCGCAGTGACCTTTGATTCCCATGAATGAGGTAAAATTCGTAGGATCTTCCTAATCAATTCTTCAGTGGTAAAGAATTTTCCCAACGATTTTAACTCATTAGTAATGTGGGTGAACTGAGTATACATGTCAATGATTGTTTCTTTGTCGCTCATCTCAAATAGCTCATATTTTCTCACTAGCAGCTCGATTCTAGATTGCTTGACTTGATTAGTTCCTTCGTGAGTTACTTGAAGGGCATTCCATATCTCTTTTGTGGATTCACACTCTGAGATGCGAGTGTACTCGTCAGGTCCGAGTTCAAAATACAGCAGTTTCTTGGCCTTGGCATTCTTCTCCATCTTCCTGAGGTCATCTGAGTCGAATTCCTTCGGCTCCTTAGGAACAGTCTTCCCATCAGTTGTGACTTTCACTGGAATGTAAGGACCATTCACAATGAGCATCCATAACTCATAATCCTCAACTTGGATATAGTTCTCCATTCGATTTTTCCACCAGTTGTAGTGCTGTCCATTGAAATATGGAGGTCTGGTCACAGATTGACCTTCTAAGATTCCTTGTGGAGCATTCATCTTTTCAAGATCTCTTTAAAGTGTTAACCTAAATATGATAACTCTGCTCTGATACCACTTATTAGATTTAATCGCACAAGGACACAAGAGGGAGGGTGAATTGTGTCTACCAGTTTTTCGATTTTCTCAAAACACACATCAGAACTGTTTGGAGCACGTGTTTGCAGTAAGGCAGAAACAAGTATAATTGCCAAAATAGTAAAAGAGACACAATATTTTTACATGAAAAACCACCTTTGGCCCAATTGAGGTGTAAAAACCACGACCTGCCTCGGTAGGATTTCAGCAACACTTTTACTAACACGGGCCAAATTCGTTACACATGTAACTCACACGTGACTACGTCACACACGTAACTTAGTCTCCCTCGAGACCCTCGTTACAAACACGTAACTAGCCTCCATTTGAGAACTAGCCACACACCATATCCAAAGTCTCCCAAGACTTGGACACACTCTAATCTCACTGATGACAGAGGAGAATAGAAGAACACCTTACTTTGAATGCTTCTAAATAAGCTAAATATAAGGTACAATATAATCCCTATTATGTCAATATAGATGACTCAATTTAGCACATTCCTTGAAGGTTTTTCAATCAAAAAATTTTCTCATAGAAAACTCGATTTTGCTCCTTGAAAAACCATGAATGAAAACGTTGAGAGGCAAAAGATTATATACCCACGAAATACTTGTGCTGCAAGTATATGGGTGGTTTTGGATTTAGCAATAACTCTCAAAAATAATTAGTATTCCAAACGAAATTGAATCTCTCAACATTATCTTTTTTAAAAATCATATCTTAAAGGCTAAGATAAAATCTTTTGATAGTATCTTTTTACGAAAACAATATTATTCAGTGAAGGATTCTTTGTAAGATAAAATATTATCAGAAAATCAATCCCAAATATGTTAGGAATTTTGACAGTAGAAAAGCACTTGAAAATCTTTGGGACAAGAGTTTTATACGTTGCCCTCAGAACACTGCAGACCTGATTGCTCAAACTGTTCTAAGCAGTGTTCTGAGTTGGCGTAAGAAATTCCTTCAAGGTGATTGTTAAGTTAAGATCTTCTAATTGGCATATTAACAAGAATCTAAAAAATAAAACTAATAGTAAGCCTAAGACTCTTGTTATTAGCTGAACTCATTGCACATGATTTTGATGTTCCATGCGATGCTCCATGCTCTGCGCTCAGAACTGTTCTGAGGCAATGTTCTCAGATTCTTGCGCATGTTATCAACTTTGATGCTCTATACTCATTCGAACTGTTCTCCAGGGTGTTTGCAACCTGTCTCAACACACAATTCTAGCACACTACTCAAGCATAGCATGATAGCATATTAACTGGTATATTTGGGTTGTTATCATCAAAACCTTACACATGATTGTTTCAACATTCTTGATTGTCCTTGCTCATGGGTATTTAATGGCACCAGGAGAAGGCTTCCATGAAGCTTAAGAGAGCATGTCTGGTAGTGGCGTCGACCAGCTTATTGATGTGGGGAGAGAATAGATATCTTTAAGGCAAGCTTTGTTCAAATTAGTGAAACCTATTCACATCCTCTATGTCATGTTTGCCTATTTAACCAAAACAACATTGGTGATCCACTCATATTCGCATTCTAGAATAAAACTAACTTCCAGCAACTTTTTCACTTTCTCAACCACAGCAGTGCTGCACTGTGCTCCCAAGTGTCTCCTCTTTTAGATGGCTATTTTGTAGGATGGATCTACATTGAGCTTGTGTTCCTTGGTTTAGGGGCTGAGGCCTAACATGCCATCCGAGCTAAGGGCAAATACGCCTTTATACTCCCTTAAGAGTTGGATAAGTGACTCTTTGACTTCTTTATAGAGTTCGTTGCTGAATTTAAAAGTGCGATTGGCCGATCTTCTTCCAAAGGTATGAGTCGGATATCAATGAGGGCCTGGTGTCAAGTTCTTCCATGGTCCTCGGTTATAATGAGACAAATGGCAAGTGTCACCAATTGCCTAATTAGTTGCTCAACCTTGGGTTTCTTTCCCTTTGGGTCATCTGTGGCCTTTTTCATGCCTTTATGCTCTTCTATTAGAAGCTTAATACTCACAAAGTAACATTCTCGCGCTATCTTTTGATCTTTGTAGAGCTTGCCCATAACAGCATGCCCAATTCAGATTGCATGACTAGGAGGTAGGGGGTCATGACAGCCTTAACCTTGTGTAAGGTCAGGTATCCTAGGATTGCATTATAGGCTGAGGGTACATCTACCACAGGTAAGTCTACTTCTATATTTATTGCCTTAGTCTTGTCTCTAATCTGAACTAGAAGGCATATAATGCCTATTAGATGAACTGTTTGTTCCCTGAATCCTAGTACGGGATTGAGGAAAGGTGTGAGATCTTGCTCTTGGTTCCTGAGTTGTTTCAAGCATTCCCAAGTGATAACATCCACCAAAGTCCTTGTGTCAATGGGATACTTTAGATAATGGCATTGGGAACTTTGAGCTTGACGACTAGGGGGCCATCATGACAGGTTGTGATTCCCTTTAGATCTTACTCATTGAAGGACATTGTAGGGACCTTCAAGGACGTGGGTTTCCAAGTGATCATGACTTGTTGTATGCTTTGAAGGTGAACCTTCCTCCATAAGGATGGAGTTATGCCAGCGGCGAAGCCGCCCATGATGTGGCTATGACCTTAGAGGAATATCCTTCATCTTGGTACTTCTCCCTAGGGTTTGCTTAGTCCCTAAGAGTACACCTAGGTCCTCTTTCCTAGGGAAGCAATTGATTTAACCTTGGTTGGTCAAGTCATTAAGCGCCTTCTTTAACTCTCATAATTAGCGGTGTTGAGCCCTGTTTGCTCATGAAAGTCGTAGTACTTGTTGGGATCGTGCAATTGGTACAGAATGCCCATTGGAGATGGCCTTTTGAGCATCGGTAGGTTATTGATTTCAATCAAGATACTCTTTGGATCAATATTGAATTGGTCATTTGAGTCACTTCCCTAATACTTTTTCTGAGTTTTTGGTAGGACTTCTCATCCCCAACTGTTCTTCGCGATTGTTATACATCCCCGAAGCATATTTTCATGGCTTGGATGAGGTTTGCTGGTCTTTTCAGAGCTTCAGTTAGAGTGCTGACTTTTTGTTCGGCTAGGCAAAACTTGAACTTTCCTGGCCTGAGTCCCTAGAGAAAAGAGCTATATGCGAGATCATCATCAACGCTGGGGATACGTAAACGCTCCTGACGAAGTCTTGTAAGAACTAATTTGGCTAAGGCGTACCCTTGCGCTATTTTCTTTGCAGCTTGACCAATAAACTGACAAATTATTTGGCCAATTCGTAAAGGCAAGTGATGCTCCTCAGAGGAGGGCCATCGAAACACTAACAAATTATTTGACAGTAGCAGGGAAGTAGCAATAGTAAGTGGCATCATCTACATCTTTAGACATACATCTAAGCCTTGTAGATGGCAAGGTGATCTTTTGAGTTCGTTGTTCCATCATAGAACTCCAAGGTAGGCCTTGTACTTTTGTAGGCATTGGTGCTTCCATGATATCCCCTGTAAAAGGAATAGGAAATGTTAGAGGGGTTGGATGCGATGCCAACCCTGGTGCATGCACAGGCGGTGGGAGGAGCCTTGTCACTTCCACTAGAGATGGACTTCTCTGACAACACGACATAGGTGGGGTGCGCCTCCATTGAGGCGACAACTTGCAATTGTTTCTTAGAGATCAGTCAAGACCATTGAAAGTTGAGCGTTCTTAGTCTACGATGACTTATTGTCCTTGTTCTTTCTTTAGTGAGACACCATGGCAAAAGCGAGGGTGTAACCCCTCGGTGACTGAGCAAATAGGACTAGGTTTCCGTTCTTTACCATGGGATTGGTTATGATATGACTTTACCCATATTATGAGGGAATGAGGTACCATCTTGATCTGTAAACCACTTTGACCACTTATAGTGAGAAATTTATGGGGTCGGCGCAGCGTTAGAGTTGGCGATCTTCTCATTAGCTTGTTATAAGGCCTTCTTTGCCTCAATAAGGTATGATTTGGAAGACTGGGCTTGCGCAACAAGAGCTTTGTGGATCCCTTGATGCTTCTCAAGTGCGCTTCCTCTAACCTGCACGAAGACGATATCCTAGGGGTGAATCTGGGGAGCGTTCCTCTGATGCCAGCTGAAGATTTGATAGAGATGAAATGATGAATGACAAAAACGAAAATTTTGAAGATGCAACCTAAAGTGGATAAGGTGTGACTTCAAAGAGAAAAAAAAATTATTCCTTGGGTTGTGTGTATGATTGCAACGATCCTATGATGATATGATATGAGAATCACTTGACATAACCTAGGGATTGATGTCTTAGGTGGTGGGTATACATAGGCACAGTAAATGAGGTAAGTATGGTAATTGTACCGTGCTTTACCCTAGTTGGAGGGAAATGGGCCCTTTTGCCCTTGGGTGCTTAGGATCTTGTTCAAGCGTGCATTGTTTGATTAACTTATGCTGACGTGGAGGACGATGTGGCCCATGTAAATAATTTTGCCAAATCAATTAGCTACAAATTAAGTCACCAAGCAAAGAACAATATGGTTGTACAAAGATGTTTACCAAGTTTAATATTAGCAAAATTAGAAAAATTGTCCCAAAGTAATTTTTCAAACGTATGAAAAGTATACTTAATAACAAAGCAGCAATGCATGAAATTGAAATCACAAAATGTGTTCGCTGTCTGCACGAGCCAATTCTAATGTACAATGGTCGAGTGACAAGTATATAATATTCTCAACTTCCTACACAATTTCCACTATCTATAGTACTGAATATACTGGTTTTAACCAAATGTTGGATTACTTTAAATCAGCTGCATCATCAAAGAAGTCAGGATCTTGAGGCTTGAACAACTTGGGCATATCTATATCCCTGTTCCTCTGGGCACCTCTCCTTGTATTTACGGCAAACCTTTTAGCCAATAGAGTAACTCCCAAGTTATTAATTGCTTGAGAATTTGAAGTCATTTCTTTGTGGTGTTCCAGAGCTTGTTCCTGAGTTTTATATGCAACAGTTTCATATTGTACAGAAGAATGTAACTCAGAAAAGGATTCAGAGAATGACTCTCTTAAGCTCAGCATCTGTGCCATCTTTCTCTTCTTAAACCTTCTCCAAGCAGCTTGAATAAAGCAAGCTGCCCAAGTTCGCCAGTGGTGCGAGTAGTAGCGAAAAGTGTGCTGCAACTTCTTACTATGAAGACGACGAAACTGGTTGGCCACAAATTTAAGGTCCTCTGCTTTCAAAGCAAAAGCTTCTACTTCTTCTATGGCTCTTACTGTCCTTGAGGAAGATGGCAGATTACCAGCATTAGGGAGCAATGCCCATGCAAGAAGCTCTTCACCACAGAAGTCCCCTGGTCTTAAAGTGATGGAATTGAAAAACCCTGAACGTCCCCCATCTGTCGTTGAGCTGTCTAGTTTCCCTCTTATGACAAAAAGCATTTCAGTAACTGGGTCACCCTCACGAACGATGAATGTGCCTGGCGTACTGAGAGAGGACCTCAGCCGCTCACATATGGCATCAAGTAGCTGATCATCCATTTTTGCAAACAAAGGGACCTACATAATTAGGGGCAGTTGTAATAGTTAGTTAAAGATACCAGTCCCAACTACACTTTAGGATCAATTCTGAACGATGTTTTATAAATGTAAAAAACGAAAGTGTCCCTCTCCTCAAATCTATATGCATGCTAAAAGTGACAACAAAATGCTATGGAACTTGTTCTGGCCCCCTCAACCTGATGTTGCCCCTTTAACATACGAGGACTTCTAAACGAAAAGAGATGCTTATGGAAGTGAGAGGCATGAAAGCTTACTCTTCGAACAAGGTCCAAGCACAAATGTCGTTGAATGTCCCGCCGTAAATCCGTGGGTAAGGAACTGAGGATTGATTCTTCATTCACTCCTCGGGTAGCCAGCCACTTGTACTGAACAAACCGCCTCGCTCTTTCACGTAGGTGCTCAGGGAGTTGGCGGTGTCTCATCCATTCCTCGGTGTCACGCCTCTTAAGCCTCCATTGCTCAAGTCTCGAAGTAATAGATTGCAGGTATGTCTACATGCCCAAATATTTCAAGATATAAGCCACAACAACCTCAAAATATACAAGCCATCATTTCTTTCTACTCTACTAGACAGAAATGCCCATGTATTACACAGAAAAACTAATAAAGTGGAAAACAAGGTCAGATCTTCATTTAGATCATTCAATCTAGTTAAGAAGTCAGCAATAAACTTTATGCCACAAAATCTCTCTTTCCCATAAGAAGACGTTGGCAGTGGCCACCAATGTCTTGCATATACCACATAAAAGGATACCCATGGATCATTGAGATATTCTATTCAATAGTAGTTACTCCAATCAATAACAGTAACACTGTAACTCTGGGGGATGATGTTTGCTACTATACCTGCATATTTCCGATTAAGTGGGCAAATAAAATGAGACCCATGATGGAAATGACAATGCAAAAAGTGGTTTCCCAGACAAATGTGCTTGTTTGCAAGTTTTGACCATATGAACTGCAAAGTAGAATTCAGCCGTGTCAATGTCACATCAATCCTTATTTGTTAGTGAAATGTTGATGCTTAGAGTGGCAAAAGAAATTTAAACTTGTCTTCATAAGAATAGTACATCAGGCCACATATCCATGTCATGTTCTTATGCCACTGGAAGCAGGTGAGATTACAACACACAAGCACAAGCTTAACAGGGAAAACAGAGTGATCGTAACATACCTCAACTGTTGTAATCCCCACCATAAACAATAGAAGAATTTGTCTGTGAAACTATCAGAGACAACATCTTTTACCATTGCATTCTGAAATATTCCATAGTCAAAAGTAACATTGGCATTTTTTGCATCACATGACGAAAACACTTTCGTGGCATTTGCCCATCTTATTCGATCAATCTCGTCCACAGTACTACAATCCAAGTATTGAAGCTGGCATTTGATGGGGGATTCTTCTTGTTTACACATTTTCTTCCAACATGATGAGAACCTTTCTACAGATAGCAGATACCAAGCTGCCCCTAGAACCTACAGGAGAAGAAGTTGAGTTGTTTCAAACAGGACTCAACCAGTCATTTTTCATGAATGCAAAACTTAATGAAGAAGTTTTTCATGCAAGGAAATGAGAAACTGAAATAATTATTCGCCAGTGCTTTAGATGGAACTTGCTTACATGACTGGCTAACATATACAATAGTAGATTATATGCAGCTCCAGCCCAAGCTGTTCTGGTGACAACGCCAGCAGCTCTAATAATTGCAGAACTGAGCCGAAAGATCAGATATAACCTCAGAACATACTGAACGAGCACAATTAATTGAAGAGTATTAAAGGTCCTTCTTGTACGAGAGGTTCGAATTACTGGAATGATGAACCATATCACAATCTGTAACAAGAAAATTTTGCAATATTAGTATCTTTAATGTCAAGGTCTAAAGGGTTGACTAATTACGAAAAACAGTCACAAAGAAAGACAACGGATAGAATTCTAATATAGAAATTATCTTATGCGGAACTCAATTATATGGCAAGGGTTGTATACACTAGTGGGGGTAGATATCTAGCTAGAAAGGGTCTCCTAATGACACGGAAAACCCTTGCTGCAGCACCTAAAGCACAAGCATTTGGAGGTATTCACTTCAGTTTCACGAGGGGATTTGAAGTAGGTTCGCAACTCCTACCAACATATTGATAGTAGATTGCTTCCATCAACAGCTGGTTTCTTTGATGATAATTCATGACAGGTGTCATTTGTACCAAGGACTTATAATTCCTCTTTACCTTGAGCTCTTACCCACAATCCTTGCCACATCATGCAGGTAATAACGTCCTCCTGCCTATATACTAATAATGAGAGTTAAACCCTCAGGTAAGGGGCGAGATGAAAGGATGTTGTACAAGTAATCAGAGTTAGACACAAGTTGTGACAATCCTTGGCACATCATGCAGGTAATAACGTCCTACCTATATACCAGATAGATTTAAAAAGGACACAAAATACCTGAGGAAGAGGCAGCGCTGCCAAAAGATCGAAGATGAAATCCGATCTAATATACCTCCCTGCAATCTCTTTTCTGTCCCTAACGAGTTCCCCTCTTCCAAACACCCTTGAACTTGGTGCAACAAAAGCTGTACGGAAGTTTACAAAAACATTCACAAAATAGAAAATGTCTGCAGCAGTTCGGAAGAAGGTCACAACACCACCCAATGCCAGATCCCTCGTCATACATGATGTATTTTTACCATTTTCCACTTGCGGGAGATAAAATAATAATGGATCAACAAACAGTCCCACAAGACATGCAACCAGGAAAATCCGATTCCACAATAAGAACCCCTCACTTGAAGGATCAAATATCCTATCCCACAATGGTTGATCATGTCTCCATCGTCCAGTTTTTGAGAAAACCTTGAATGTTGGTAATTTCAAAGATTCTCCAACTCTGTTTATGCTGCTTCCTATTGCATTCATGTTTCCAAATCCAGTACCACTTAGTAAAGGCGTAGTGGACTTGTAGAACGGAGAACCTGATGATTTCTCTGACGGGTAGGAATCATTTCTGTCCCAAGAAGAATTAAAACTCTGATTTCCATTCTCATAGAAACTGTCAAAAGGAACACAATTGGCAGGAATCATGAATCATTTTCTGGAAGAAAATCCACATTAATTTAGATACCTGCAAATTTACGGTTCATACCTTACACGCCTGTTCTTTTGGGGTTCCACACTTGACATTGGAAGTCAAATTCATCAGCTCAGATGAAGATCATGCGAGGCACAAAGAGGCTTACTTCTTACAGAGTTAGGTTCATGTTGTTTGCCCACTGATCAAATGCGCTTCAAGCATGGAACTCTAAAGCACTAGAGACCTTCATTGTATAACATGCATAAGATACAGAACATCCGTGAAACTTTTCTGGGAGGCAGAAAGAGGGACTAAAAGTCTGTGTTTGTTTAATTTAAGAATGCTCGTGGACTTTGCACAACCAATAGTCTTACAAACCAGATAGTACAAGTTAGGGGTTGGCACTTAGCCAGAGAGCGGCATAATAAAATGCTAGTAATAGCTAAGCACAACAAACAAAATAATGATTCTAAGAAATAGAAGACGTGAAGGCCATCAATGCCAGAATAATATTATTGAATTCAAAACTAATAAATAATTTTTCGAATACTACAAATATGAGGATTGGGTCAAGGACCATGAATGATTCTACCAGAAATGCAAATGCTTATTTTTATGCATATATATATTTGCAGAATTATTGGAAAATAAGAATATCAGCAAGATGGTATCAGCTGCAAGCATACACTAATTGCCGGCCAGAAATGAGCTCGACAATTATCTAAATGGGTTTGACAACTAGGCACTCCATGAAATCCTCCCTTTTTTTTTTTTTGGGGGGGGGGGGGGGCGTCCTTCATTACACATGAAAACTTTTTTTTCCTTTTTTGAAATATCTCTCGGGCCGTTCAGTCTAAATGCCTCAATGTGTATTTCTATTTAAATAGAAAGGGATCTATGTGCTTGTTCCTTAGGCAAGGGTGCCAATTCACAAGTTTTATTATGCAGTCCCGCTTACAGTGCTCTGCTTTTCTTCCCGCCTTGCCTCAAAAATTCCCACCAAGGTCTTGCATACGTCGCATTTGACATGTGTGTCCTCTTCAACCTGACAACCTCCCTAGCTGTGGCTCTAAATTTCATCATCCATCTCTTGTAACTTGACCCAATATTCAACTTGCGCTCCTAAAGAATATGTTTGTTGGAGTATGAAAATAGGTATTGTGCCACATTAATAAAATGAAAGAATATGAAAGTAGGCGTTGTTCCACATTGATAAAATTAAAAAATTTGAGTACGTATAAAAGCTTGTGAGTTACTCTATCCATACCTAATTAGTTTTGGATGAAACCTCATTTGAGCTTATATGCATAACTCTTTATTTATGACCCAATTAGTATAAGAAATTTAACAATATTTTTGGGTCAAAATTCAACTTGTCTACCGTATGATACCCGGACTCTCCATTTTGCCTCATTATACCCCTATTGGGCACGATGCTCTACGGATAGGACATGGGATATGTATCGGATTCTTGTCCAAAGTCTAAAGCAATAGGTGTAACCCCCCGTAATTGGTTTAAAAGATTTGATGCGACTACTTATATTATCAAAGGTGCATCTTTTTTTTCAGGGAGCGCACTCATAAGAACTCCACAGTTAAGCGTGCTTGCTGTGGGGAAATCTTATGATGGGTGGCTGCCTGGGGAGCTTCTCCGGCAGCATGTGAGTGAGAACAAAGCACGCTGGAAAGGCTTGTGGTGATTTGTGAAATCGATCAACGATCCTTGAAGCTGTTATTGGTAACTGTCTGCGACCCGAGTAGGGGTCGGGGCGCTACAATTGGTATTAAAGCCTAGGTTTAAATAATAATAATAATAATAATAATAATAATAATAATAATAATAATAATAATTTGTAGACTTAAGTAATGAGTGAGGCTGTAATATAGAATATACGTATATTTGCATTCATTGTTAAATATTTGTTTATATGTTTTATATCTTGGATTAGATGGCAACTGTCCAAAGGTTCCGTCATGTAAACCCCAGTCGATTAAAGTAGATATCTGACACAACCATGAAGGCTCATTTAAGAAGGCTTCGATGGTGGATAAATGCAGAGTTGACGCGAAAGCCCGCCAAATACCAAAGTTCATATTTACAAGCTAAACTTCTACTAGACTCGCTTCCTGATTTTGAACCTTGGGCTTACTTCAAGAGGAAGTACGAAAAGATAGTAGTTTATGGGTGTGGGAGAAATGTCACTTTATTTGGTGAACATTGTGCTAAAAGGGGACCATTTGAAATTGTGGCTAGGGAGAACTCCTCCTAAGGGAAACCTTAGAACAATTAGGTAAGAATGTCCAAGATTTGTTCACCTGTTGCCTAGAGATAGGAAGAGAAGCTAAAGAGGAATTAGGGTTTCGTGTTGACTATGCCCCGGACACCCTGCCAGGGTCCTTAGATCGTGGCCAATCTAGTGTAGGGGACAACCTATAAAGGTAGAAGGGATCTTTAGTAAGCTAAGGAGATTAGGTGGCTCCAGTAGTTAATAACATTGAGACTTGTCTTGCATTGGACTTTATTAAGGGGATGCAAATTCCATCTTTATTAATAATAAAGTTCTTCTTGTTGAATTATTTTTATTTTGTTTTAAAAAAAGAAAGAAAGAAAGGAAACGCTACGATAGTACGTACTAAATTAAATAGTGAATCAGGGTGTCAGAACAATATAGAAATGACCCCGGTAACAGAAGCTCCCAACAAGTCACCTCAAGCTCGGGAGCTTACGTTCTTACCAATGAGGTGGTGGTGCAATTACTTGATGAATTGATAAGAAGAGCTTCACAACCTGGCAACAACTATAATAGCAATGGCCAGCCTGAACCGGATTACGGAAGGCTTATGGACAGGGTAGCGGCAAGAAAACCAAACTACTCTCATGGTAAGGCTGACCCAGGCAAACTTGAAAACTGTGTCAGAAATATGAAAAAGTGTTCGATGTAGTGGAAGTTCCAACTCAGTGACAAGTCAGTATCGGTAGCTATTACTTAAGTGGTAAGGCTGATGCTTGGTGGGTACCATGAGAGAAAAACGAAATGAGCCTGGCTTTGATTGGGGCTCTTTTAAGATCCTTTTGCGCGAAAAATTCTACCCAATGTTGTTGCGTTATAAAAAGGAAGATGAATTCCTTAACCTTCAACAAGGCAAGATGTCCGTGATTGACTATGCCGCCAAGTTTGATGAGTTATCAAGATTTGTTGCTGATTATGTTGGAACTGACAAAATAAAAACGAACCAGTTTGAGAGGGGTTAGGCCCCATAATTCACCGGAATTAGGTGGTCATCACATAACCACCTATCAAGAATTATATGATTGGGAAGCTGACGTAGAGAGAGTAAACAATCTAACCAAAGCTACCAAAACATCTGGTGATCGTGCGGAATTGAAAAGAAAGTGGGATTCAAAGGGCCACAACTTCACTGACGATTCCAGTAAGAGGTCCAATTCGGGCTAAAATTTCACTCCGCAGCAACAGTTGAGCAAGAAGGATTCCACAAGGGTCAAGGAACCTTATAAGAGTGTAATCGTCCAAATCATGCTACTGAGGTTTGTAGAGTGGGTACCAACTTATGCTATTACTGTGCTAGTCCTAACCATAAGGCTAGGGACTGTCCAAAGAGGCATAAGAAAGAAGGATAGGAAGGGATAGTGTCAACTAGAAATACACCATCATATTCTCAGGGCAAGGTTAACAATGTCGGGAAAGTTCACGTCATGACCAAAAAAGAAGCATCAAACTCTGGTATAGTAATCACAGTACCCTCTTTTTAAATGAACAACTCTTATATGCTTTATTTGACTCTAGTGCAACCCATTCTTGTATTTCAACATTTGTAGCTTCTCGGTTAGAATTACTCTCTCATAAAGTACATGCAGACTTGTCCATTGGCCTTCCCACTAGAGAGACTATCGCATGTCTCCATATGTACAAAAATTGCTCTTTATTCATAGGAGGTGAAATATTCATGGTAGATCTTATTCAATTTGACCTCTCTAACTTCGACCTTATCTTAGGGATGGACTGGTTATCGGACCACCAAGCCAAGATTAATTGTGGAAATCAGATGGTTTCTTTAAGGGGTTGACATGGGGGCAAGGTGTATTTTAAGGGAGAACATAGCAAGAGTGATTTTAGGGTCGTCTCTATCATGAAAGCTCAAAGTTTACTTAGAAAAGGGTGTACGGAGTACTTATGCAATATTGAGGTCAAACTGGGAAAAAAAAAATCACTATTAAGAATAAGTATCCTTTTCCCCAAATAGATGACCTAGTTGACCAACTCCAAGGAGCCACAATTTTTTCCAAAATTGACCTTTGTTATGGGTACCACCAACTTCGGGTTAATCTAGAAGATATACGAAAAATAGCTTTTCGCACCATATATGGACACTACCAATTTGTTGTGATGCCTTTTGGACTCACTAATGCCCCAGCAACCTTTATGAGCCTCATGAACCGGGTTTTGAAACCGTATATTGATAAGTTTGTTGTGGTCTTTATTGATGATATATTAGTTTATTCATGAACCAAGGAGGAGCATGAAGAGCACTTAAGAATTATTTTGCAAACCTTAAGGGAGCATAAATTGTACAGAAAGTTGAAAAAGTGTGAGTTTTGGCTTGAAGATGTTGCATTTTTGGGGCACATAATCTCTAAGGAGGTAATCAGGTTAGACCCATAAAAACTTGAGGCTGTAGCAAATTGGCCTAAACTGACTACTGTTACGGAGGTTTGGAGTTCCTTGGGCTTAGTTGGGTATTATCGAAAATTTGTGGAAATTCTTCACCAATAGCCCTACCTCTCACCAACCTTATGAAAAAAACTTCAAAATTTGAGTGGACACCAAAATGCGAAGAAGCCTTCCAAACACTCAAAGGCTATGTCGCCTCCTCCCTTGTTCTCGCCCTTCCTTCTGGGATTGGGGAGTTTTTGATTTATAGCGATGCCTCTAAACATGGTCTTGGTTGCGTCTTCACACAAAATGAAAAGGTCATAGCCTTTGCTTCCCGCCAACTCAAATCTTATGAGAAGAATTACCCCACTCACGATGAACTAGCTACAGTTGTCTTTGCCCTTAAAATTTGGAGGCCCTATTTTTCGTTGCCTCGTGTCGAATTTACATAGACCACAAGAGTTTTAAATACATCTTCACCCAAAAAGAGCCTAACGTGAGGCAAAGATGATGGTTGGAATTAATCAAAGATTATGATCTCAACATTCAGTATCACCCGTGTCAAGCTAATGTTGTAGCCAATGCCCTTAGCCGAAAGACCCAGCATACTTTTAACGCAATCCTAGTAACTCAATCCGCCACACGGAATGACTTACGAAAACTTGAAGTTGAGATCGTCTTTCGGGGAAAAAGAAGGAGTCTTATGAGTATGGAGGTGCAATCGCATCTATTAGATGAGATCAAGAAGGCACAAGTATCTGATCCTTATTGTAACCCCCAACAATTTTAAAAATTTCGAAGCATATATTATTTATAATATTTAGCGAAAGCTTGTTTTAAACGAGGCGTTACGCTGTGTCTCCAAAGGAGGCACAAGGCACACTAAACATTACAATTGAAAATAATAATAATAATAATAATAATAATAATAATAATAATAATAATAATAATAATAATATTCTCTAAATACTTTAATTCAAAACAACACTTGCTAGAAGTTATTTTGAGATATCGTATTAAAAACAGGTCGACCTAATTACTCTATACGTGATCTCTCTCCGAACATTGTTCCCTTTCAGAAGGACCTGAAAATGAACAAATATGAAACAGTAAGCCAAATGGGCCTAGTATAATATGACGTTAAATAGTAAAAGAACAAGTTAAAGCTCAGTTAAATTCATTTTATTTAGAAAACCAAGTAAAACATTTGCTCCTTTTATTATCTTAGGATGGCACCCAACATATTGGACTGACGTCCCCTTAATACAACATTTAACCATAAGAGACTGAATCTCCATTACGATCATTGAATATATGCACATACTTGGGCCGATCGGGAAGCCCAAACTTCATTAATCGATGTATAATAGAGTAGTAAGAGGGTCCATCATTAATATCACAAAACAATAAAAACAATTATTTCATATTACACTTCATTAGCCACACCGATTCAGTAAAATGTCATGGGTATAAGGGCATAACCATCATACTGTATCTTGAAGATGATAACAAGTTTTAAAAGGAATGATAATCTGTATTGTCTCGGGGTCCTGTATGGGCAATACAAAATTAGCTAAGTACCATGTATGTATGTAATTTGACAACTTCCTAACATTGGTACCAATCCCATGCCCTTAAGAGCCCCTAACCTCTTATTATCATAATCATATAAGCATATTGCTCCTTATTAGAAGCAAGTAGCTATTATCATCCATACCTATCAAAAAAGCTTAACTACTACTTACTAAGATCACTTAGACCTCAAAAGTTATTATGCAACATATAGCCACTATCCTTGACCCTTCCCAAACATGCATGCTCATGAGATGCTAAAATCATAATTCATGCAAAAAGGTAACCTAGTTCATACTTACAAGTATCGACGTCAAGGGTTCTCCACTAGGTATGAAGGAGTAATTTATCAACCCTTTTTCAAGCAAACAACCGCAATCGCACTAGCAATGGCGACAAAACTAGTTTAGCAAGAGAGGCTCTTATTTTTTTATAAGAGAGAGGAAAGTCACTTGAGAGATGGCTTGAAGTGAAGAAGAGGGCGTATTTATAGTGGGTCTTCATTGCTAGATTAGTTTCCCCCTTCCATGGCACAAAGGTTTAGAAATGGAAGGTGAATGCATGATGTTTAATACTAGTAGTTCCAAGGTAGTGCATTGTAACAAAATGATTAAATGGGTGCATTGCAATCAACTACACATTCACACTAAACTTTTTTTTTTTTCTTCGAGAGGGTTGGCCAACTCCTTTGTGTGTTTGGGCATTACAAGCCCACTTTTCCATCAACAAAAGCCCACATGATGATCATGATTTTGTTATTATTACTTTCTTTGTGTTATTACATCCTTTCCCCTTTAAAAAACGTTTTGTCCCCAAAACTTCATAGTGATGATTGCCTTTTTAAATGAGGTGGGGTTACTTTAGTCACATGTCCTTTTCCGTTTTCCATATGGCCTCAGAAGTATTTTGGTTATACCAAAGAACTTTAACAAGTGGGATGACCGGGTCCTGGTTGAGCTCATGACGATCGAGAATTTTAATTGGTTGCTCGACATACATTAGGTCTTGGTTGAGCGCAATGGGTGTGCGAGAAATGACATGACTGGGATCAGGGACATATTTTCGCAGTTGAGAGACATAAAAGACGTTGTGGACATTAGAAAGTTATGGAGGAAGAGCTATGCGAAAGGCAACCTTGTTCATCTTTTCTATAATGTCATAAGGTCCTATGAATCTCGGACTCAATTTTTCATGCACATTAAATCTCTTGACGCCCTTGGTGGGTGACACCTTTAGAAGGACTTAGTCTCCTACTTCAAATTCTAATGGTCTCCACTTCTGATCAACATAACTTTTTTGCCTGCTTTGAGCTGTTCTAATTCGAGTTTGAATTACTCAGATTTTATCAGTGATTTCCTGTATCATTTTGGGTCCAATTACCAAAGCTTCGTCAATACCACTCCAACATAAAGGTGTTCAGCACCTCCTCCCATATAAGGCCTCAAAGGGTGTCATCCCCATAGTAGCTTAGTAGCTGTTGTTGTATAAGAATTCTACCAAAGGTAGCCACTCAGCCCATGATCCCTGAAAGTTTAGAACACATGCTCGGAGCATGTCCTCCAGAATTTGGTTAACTCTTTTAGTCTGACCATCCGTCTCAAGTTGATATGAAGAGTTGAGTTTAAGCTTGATCCCAAATGCCTTTTGTAGTTCTTACCAAAATCGAGATAAGAACTGAGAATCTCTATCAAAGATGATGCTACTGGGTACACCATGCAATCGGATCACCTCCTTAATATACAAGTGCGCTAGTCTCTCAGCTCCCCAATTCCCCTAATTGCAATAAAATGGGCTGACTTAGTAAGTCGGTCAACGATGACCCCTATGGCGTTCATTTTCCCTATAGTGGTCGGCAACTCCATCACAAAATCCATAGAGATGGAATCCCATTTCCATGTGGGAACATCGAGCGACTGCAATTCTCCAACAAGGCGGCGATGTTCAAACTTAACCTTTTGACAGGCTAAGCAACGGGAGGTATATTCTGCTACGTCTTTCTTCATATTACTCCACTAAAAGTTTTGACGAAGGTCTTTATACATCTTATTACCACCTGGGTGAATTGAATAAGGCGTGTTGTGAGCCTCATTCATTATCTTCTCCTTAAGTTCTTTGCAGTCAAGCATGCATACGTGGCCTTGAAAGTTAAGTATCCCATCTTCTCGAACTACAAACCCGGGATATTTTCCTTTAGAGATATTACTCTTTAGTCTGTTGAAATAAGTGTAATAACACAAAATAATAATAATAATAACAAAATTCTGATCATCGTGTGGGCTTTTATTGATGGAAAAGTGGGCTTGCAATGCCCAAACACAAAAAGGAGTCGGTCAAACCCTCCCAAAAGAAAAAAAAAACAAAAGTTTAGTGTGAATGTGTAGTTGATTGCAATGCACCCATTTAATTGTTTTGTTACAATGCAGCACCTTGGAACTATTAGTATTAAACATCATGCATTCACCTTCCATTCCTAAACCTTTGTGCCAGCGAAGGGGGAGACTAATCTAGCAACTAAGACCCACTATAAATACCCCCCTCTTCTTCACTTCAAACTGTCTCTCAAGTGACTTTCCTCTTTCTTATAAAAAAATAAGAAGCTCTCTTGCTAAACTAGTCCTATCACCATTGCTAGTGCGATTGTGGTTATTTGCTTGAAGAAGGGTTGATAAATTACTCATTCATACCTATTGGAGAACCCTTGACATCGATACTTGTAAGTATGAACTAGATTACCTTTTTGCATGAATTATGATTTTTAGCATCTCATGAGCATGCATGTTTGGGAAGGGTCAAGGATAGTGGCTATATGTTGCATAATAACTTTTGACGTCTAAGTGATCTTAGTAAGTAGTAGTTAAGCTTTCCTGATAGGTATGAATAATGATGGCTACTCGTGTTTAATAAGGAACAATATGCTTATATGACTATAAAAATAAAAGGTTAGGGCCTCTCAAGGGCATGAGATTGGTACCAACTCTAGGAAGTTGTCAAATTGCATATATACATTGTACTTAGCTAATTTTCTATTGCCCATACCAGGACTCCGAGGCGATACAGATTATCATTCCCTTTAAAACTTGTTATCATCTTCAAGGTACAGTATGATTGTTATGCCTTTATACCCATGACATTGTACTGAATCGGTGTGGCTAATGAAGTGTAAAATGAAATAATTGTTTTCATTGTTTTGTCATATTAACGGTGGACCCTCTTACTCCTCTATTGTTGATCAACGAAGTTTGGGCTTCCTAATCAGCCCACGTATGCACATATATTCAATGATTGTAATGGAGATTCAGTCTCTTATGGTTAAATATTATATTGAGGGGAAGTCAGTCCAATATGTTGGGTCTCATCCTAAGATAATAAAAGAAGCAAATGTTTTACTTGGTTTTCTAAATTAAATGAATTTAACTGAGCTCTAACTTATTCTGTTACTATTTAACATCATATTGTACTAGGCTCGTTTGGCTTACTGTTTCATGTTTTTCCATTTTTAGGTCCTTCTAAAAGGGAACAAGGTTCGGAGAGAGATCACATATAGAGTATAATAGGCCACCTGTTTTTAGTACAATATCTCAAAATAAGTCCTAGCAAGTGACGTTTTGAATTAAAGTATTTAGGGATTATTATTTTTTTTAATTTTTTTTTTCCAGTTGTAATGTTTAGAGCGCCTTGTGCCTCCTTTGGAGACACGACAAAATGCCTCGTCTAAAATAAGCTTCCACTAAATATTATAAATAATATATACTTCGAAATTTTTAAAATTGTTGTAGGCGTTACAGATGGTATTAGAGCCGACCCGTGACCGTAAGCTGCACCAGTAGATAGGAGAGTCCTGCGCAGTCACCTAACAGGGCAAAGATACTAGGATAGATTGTTGGTCAAGAGGACTTATAAGTCGGTAAGTTAGTGAGGCACAATGAGGACGTTGTGCGCTTTAAGCGGGGGTGATTGTAACACTCCGTAAGTGGCTTAAAGGATTTGATGCAGCTACTTAAATCATCAAAGGTGTGCTTTTCTTTTCGGAGAGTCCACTTATAAGAACTCCATAGTTAACCGTGCTTGCTGTAGAGAAATCTTATGATGGGTGACCTCCTAGGAAGTTTCTCAAACAGCAAGTGAGCGATGACGAAGCACGCTGAAAAGGCTTGTGGTGATTTATGGGCCAGTCAATGATCTTTTAAGTCATTATTGGTAACTATCTGCGACCTGAGTAGGGGTCGGGGCATTACAGTAGGGCTAAAAAACTTAGGAATATATGCTCTTTTTCCTTCATCATCCCATTATCTTTTTTAGTGAATCTCTAATGCTTAACTGTTTGATAAGTGAAAAACCTTTTAATTATTGAAATATTCTTGAAAAATTAATTTGAAATTGCGAATATGGCATGTAGAAAGATGAGTCCTTATATCCACGTCAAAATTTTGAACAGCGTCCTCATGTCCTAAAGTTACAGTTTCAATGAGTTGGACATTTGGATCTGTACCCATATCCAACACCCTATACCCGAGTCCATGTAACATAGTGTGTACCCCTTATCATGTTCCTTAATGAGCCTACTAGGAGTACAAGCTAAAGTATCCTATAGGCCCTAGGATATCCTCATCAAGGTTTCCTCCAACTTCTCTTCGTTCCCCTTACCCCAACAAATAAAAAAAGAGAAGAAAAGCAAATTTTGCCAAAAGAACTACGGAAGTATATCAAAGTTAGTTGGGTAGAAAGGGGAATTCCTTAATATGTCAAGTCCACCTCTACAAGCTAATGTCAAAGTGTAGAAAGATATCAAGGCATACATGTTCTTCCCATTAAAGGAGGTAAGTCTTGTTATAAAATGTGCAATGATATGTACCTCCCTTCTATCGGTCTATACAAAATTTAAGTACATCAAAAGGAGAAGTAAATGTAACATCCTAACTCACAACCATATAAGAGCTTATTCTTGGGGTTCCAAGAAGAATGCAAGGAAAATATTTTAGCAATCTTCCCTTCATAACTTGCTCCATCTGGGAGAAGTAGAGTGTCAACTAGGATGATAGCTACAAGCAACATTACAATAGCATATTACATTACATAGCCTCAATGAGAATGATTTCTAGCAACACCCATGGATGTTACAAAAGTGCCTTTCCATAAGTTTCAGCCAATAGCATGAAGCTTATTCCAAGTGAGGAGATCTTTGGCCCCTATCTACAGGATTACCAAACTTCTTTTCCCTTTTTAAACTAGCAACTTCAGAATATAACTCAGCAAACAATTACATATTATAAGCACTTCTATTTCCAATATGTTAGTCATATGTATACATTAAATTCTAGTGTGTCGAGTACAATACACAAAGGTGTTACCTTGTTCATTTTATAAGGGCCAAAGCAAAATTACAATAAGATCACCTCAACTTATTTGAATGCCCAAAAGTCTGAAGCTTATCTCATATTGCTTCAATCATACTGTTGATGGCCAAGTTGTTATAGTTCATATTGAATATCAGAAGGATAATCAATAGGTAGCATCAAGATTAACAGAAAAAGAAAGTTCAATTATCAGAAAGTGTAATACCAGATCAAATCTCAGCAACATTGACAAATCTCAGCAACATTGACAGTTTGCCAGGATAATAGTAATTAGTAATCATTAGGCTCCTCAGGTTTCGCCAATATAGGTAAAGGTAGCTCAACACTTTTGTTCTTTCTCACACCTTTCCTAGTGTTTATAGCAAATCTTTTGGCTAGTGTTGTGACTCCTAAATTCTGCATCACTTGAGAAGAATTTGACTTTTGTGCACTTGTTTGATGCTCTTTTGTGGTTTCTTCGTCCGTCTTCTCATCCCTAGTAATAAAAACTTAACCTGAGGATGACTCAGACAGTGACTCTTTCAAGGCCAATCCTTGTATTAGCTTCCTTCTCTTATATCTTTGCCGAGCAGCTTGAATATAGCATGCTTCCCATGTTTGCTAATTATGTGAGTAGAAATGAAGGGTGTGTTGTAACTGTCTACTATGCAGTCGCCTAAACTGGTTAGCAACAAATTTAAGGTCCTCTACTTGTAATACAAGGGCTTTCACTTCCTAGTGTTTGAACCATTCTTATAGGAGATGCAAGTGTAGCAGCCTTTGAGACTAATGCCCAGGCAAGTAGTTCCTCACCACGAAAGTCATCCGGTCTTAAAGTAATTAACTTGAAAAACCCTCATCGCCTTCTGTCTGTCGTGGAACTTTCTAACCTAGCACGTATAATGAACAACATCTCTACTACTTGATCCCCCTCATGAACTATCTAGGCACACTTAGTACAGAGAGACGATCTCAGGAACTCACATATGGCATCCAATGACTGACCATGCATCTGTGCGAACAAAGGAACCTACATTCCGAGGATAGCTGGTGAGAGATAGCTTAAGTTAAACAGCTTGAAGGACTTGAGTAGTAAGATGTTAACTCTTTGTAATCTTGGGTATATGAAATAGCACTGAAAAGACTCGTACCCTTTCATTTGTCCTACCATATGGTAGAACTAGGGAGGCTTTTCTAAGTTTCAATATAAAGAAATCTCTTGGACTGAATCAGAAGGCAAAAAAAAGGCATATAATGTGATACTGGAATAGCAACTATATGTTCTCAATAGTCAATTAAAGCTGTCAGTTATTTACATTAACAGAAAAGTCTAGGTCCTGGAGTAGTGGAGTGCACATATCATCACAATACCATAAAGCACTTAGCAATACAATTAAAGATAAAGCTAGTCCTCCAAACTACATTGGACAATTGCTTGATCTCATAGCAAATGAACCAGACAGTTGATAGTAGTATGTATGATATTAGGCACCCATACTGAGGGGTATTTCACCAAATAAGAATAAAAGCACCACTAACACCGAGAATAATATCATTCGCCAAATTTCTGAAAGTACAATAGCAAAAGGGATTACTTGTTGAACAAGGTCTAATCATAGGTGCCTGTGGATATCTCTACATAGATCTTTCGGCAAAGAAAACAGGATTGCTTCTTCATCAACTCTGTGTTTTACAAGCCACTGGTACTGAATAAACTGTGGCATTCTTTCTCGTAAATTTTATAGGAGCTAACAATGTGTCATCCACTTCTCAGTATCACAACGCTTACTCTTCCCTTCTTCAAGCCTCAAAGTGGTGGATTGCAAATATGCTTACACGTTAAATATTTTGAAAGCATGAGCTCCAGAAAAGATAAATCCTTACAAAGACGTGCATGGATACTATAAAGGTTTGCTAATATTGATGAAGTCCAGGAAAATGGTAAAGTAGCCAAAAAGTGAAACATAGCCTATGCAATTTTGCAGGAAATATGATGAGGTCTAAACCTCCTAAGCACCAACATAATAGGAGCCATATTAATGTGTGCTATTGTGGTTAGTTTGATAATAAAAATGAAGCAAGAGCTAGCTCAAAAGTAGGAAGAGGGATGGAAAAAGAAAAAGAGGAAAAGATTTGGATAATGCAAATAAAATTACAAATGAAAGAAACTGAACGAATTAATATAATGAATTAAGCGTATATGAATTTACCTTGATCCTGTAGTGGAGGATGATCGGACCTTAACTTCAAATCATTGGTCGAGGCATGAACTCACTATTCGGAGGACCTTTACAATCCCACAGCCTAGGAGTCCTAAGGTTTTGTGCAGAAAACTCACTTTAGGGAACCCTCAATGTTTCCCTGATATCTCTTTCCTCTTAGACTGACCCCTCTATTTTACATTAGAAGGACAGTCGAGAAATTAGGGTGTTTGAGGTGACTTAAGTCATCAACCTTTTGGGCTTGCACCCCTTATGGGTGTATTATGCCCTGAGTCCAACATCTCCCACTCACACATAAGGGAGTGGTTATTTCGACCTTAAGAAAGCTTATTTTTCTTTTTTACTTCTGCACAATCTTCCTACTAGGCAAATAGGTTGTGCAGCTAGCATACTTGTGAGAGATCTATGCTATACATCTGTTAGGAATATATAGCCTCTCGTCGAGAAATGCACATGAGTAGTTGGACGTATGCAAGTGCCTTAGATCATTTCAATCTCATTAAGATGTCTCATTTTGATCTCATCAAACCATCATATTTTATGTTCACAATTATGACCCATATGCCATAACTGGTGCACTAGTGAATAGAAATTAATGAGATTCCATGAATGATTGTCCTCTTCTTACGAGGCTCTTGACCAAATCTAACTCGTTGTATTAGACATGTCTCGCCAGACCAAATCAGTCATGATCCTTTGGCAACATGCTAAGATAACGAACATTAAATCGAGTCTTAAGCCACTGATTGGAATCTTGAGGGTACAAATATAAGACCATAACCCTGTGGGGTCTTACACGAATATAAGTAGAGATCTAACTTATATTAATCCGATTGGTCATCTCTTGCACACATGGTATGTTACCTGTGCTACAACATTCTCTCACTTTCCATGGAGCGTATGTCTTTTGGTTCTTCAACCAAAATTCTGTATAGATGATATTTGGACACCACATTGTCTCAACTGAGTTCTTAAATCTACTCATTAACTGGAATTCACTTCTATCCTCTTCAAGGTGGACCAGATAAAATCATTTTCACCAATATATTGTAGTGACCTTCTGTCATTATAAAGGCGACATTCATGATTTAAAGTTGATAAGTTCTCATAATTATCCTCATGATAATTCTACTTAAAATCTTATCTCATCTCCCATCAATACTCAAACTAATGGAGGCAGTTACCGATGTGAGAGCGCTAACCTCAAGTTTACTCGACATACTGTTTACATTCAAGAACGCACACAAGCATCCTTGAATAAAAATGAACATTCAAGCATTCTAATAATAAGTGTATGCAAAACAATTTATTTAAATTTCACAATATGAGACAATCACTTGTGAAAATTGGAAAACAATTAGTGAACAACGTGTCAGGGCATAGTTGTCATCTACGAAGACTGTTAAGCCTTTGCATGCTCAATAAGCACACCCCCTTACCGGGGCTAGCTCAATGGCTCTACAACCATTTCCTTTGCAGGGAAATACTTTACGTTGACTATCTTTATGTGTCATTATGTCATTTACAAAATTGAAGCTTATTCCAATCTGTTTGGCCTTATGACAATACTTAAGGTTCTTTGTATATGTGATCACAACTTGTCCCAGTAAACCGTTACTGGGACAGTACTATTTGGTTCATCAATCAAATAATCCAAGTACCTCTTTAACCAAACAGACTCTTGTGCTTTTAAGGATAGAACCATAAACTCTTTTTATAACAAGACAACATTTGACTATTTCTTGCCACTGTATAGTGTTGCTAAGACATATTTGGGGGTTCATTTCTAATATGAACCTACTACATTCGAAATCGTTGCACCCTTTTGATGCAAGTTATTGCCTATGTACCACAAACGCATGATTGAAGGTTCCTTTTAGGTTCCTTATGGCTTAACTGTATGTCGATATACTAGTCTCAGGTCCAGTTGGTATCTATATAAAGATACCGCATCTAATATGCACCACATCATGCATTAAACTTCTGACCATACCTAACAAAGTAAGTTCTGCTTATTAGCCCACTTTTAATAGAGTGTGAATACATTTTACTGTAAGGTCTCTCCTTTGTTAATATGAGTACTAATAGGGTCATCGTTGTGTGTATTAAATTATTCAAAGATCTTTTGATATTATTCTCTTTAGGAAAAAGAATAACCTCTTTGAGTATTCTCTCAAAAACTTTAGTTCAAGAGCATATGGTACTTTACCCATATTAATCATCTCAAAGTTAGCTGATGATAAGGCCTTTTGCCTTACTTAGTAGCTCTACACCACTTCTAGGTATTAGTAAGTTATCCACATATAATGACTTGACTACAAAATTGCTTATGGACCTTTTGGTATCAATCACAGTGTCGCCACTATAGATAAACACAAGTATACCAATCCATTAAAGAGACTTTAAGGCCACATTTAACGTGACATGTCCACAAACCTCATGTTTGTGATCCTTTTCAGCAGAACATCACTTGATCCCTTTTGAGATTAGTATTTGCACACCCAAATGATGTGACTTTAGGTCCAAACTAGTGGTCATAGCTAGAGAAAGATGAAATTAGGATAAAGCACACAATAAGAGGGAAAAACTTTTTGTAGTTGATCCTATCTTATTGTGTGTACCCTTTTGCAACAAGCTTAGCCTAATACCAACTATGTCATTAGCCTTACAATTTAGGAACTATTTTGTTCTCAAATAACTTTATGTCCCAAAAGGCCAACCGACTGTTCACCTTTATTTACTTTATTTTACTTCTATTGTCTTAGTCCACATATCCTTAGAAGGGTTAGAAAGGGCATCTTTGCTTATTTCCTTTCTGTAGTAATGCCATGAAAGTTTCATGTACCTCATTACCCAAATGGCATGGAGGAATGCCTTCTAACAGCCATATTGATGCAGGACAAGGGTAAAAGAAAATTCAGAAGATATGGTTATGTCTTAATACTAGCATATATGAAGTATTTTTATCTTCATAGGTTATCTTTTAGGAATATTATCTTTTCGTTTATTCTTTTAGCTAGCGAATAATATCTCTTAGATTAGGTCTCTATTTGTTTCCTTAATGTTTTAGATTTTTTCTCTATTTAAACTCTTTTGTTATGTACTAGGAGGCAGACTTGAATTGACTTAAAATATTGAGTATTTGAGAATTCTTGTGTGAATTTTCTCGGTATGAGAATTGCTTTTAGAGCATCCTACATCAATTATTCCCCTTTGTGGGAATTGCCCTTAGAGCATCCGACATCAATTTGGTATTCGAGCCATTCGATTTAAACTACTACAATTCTCTTCCTTGCATCCCGAATCAGCCAGAAAACAGAAAAAGAAAACCAAAGAAAAAACCAACCCAGAAAACCTAAACCCTGCTGCCAGCTGTGGGCGCCACCCTTCCTTGCGGCCACCACCACCCTCGATCACCACCTTGAGGTCGCCACCTCGGCCCGACCACTGCCAGAATCCTCCGCTATCGGCTATTCGCCTAAAACCTCAATTTCCCAAATTCGCAAACCTTAACCGCGCACGCCGCTCCTTTGACCCACAACCAAAACGTGCCTTCCATCAATGCCGACCACCTCCCAGCACTCGACCCTCCTAGTCGACCATCACCACACACTCACCGACCCCAGCCAACAACCAGAGCCCTAGAATTTCAAAAAATTGAAACTCTAATTCCCGAATTACGTTAATTTTGCAAACCTTAGCCCTCAAATTCGCCCTCAATCGATCAAAGACTCTCAAAATTGGCTTCATTCCTTGATTTCCCACTGAACTTCACCCCAAACCCCTCAATCAATTCAGTTGAATCACATCAAAATTGGTTCAATTGATTGTTCACACACTCGCAAACCTTAACCCTAATCGGAAACCCTAGACCTCAAATTCACCCTTGATTGCTTAAAATCATACAAAATTTATTTCATTGCTGCATTACCCACTGAATATCAGCCACAAACCCCAAATCAATTCAGGTAAATTGCATCAACTCTTGCTTTAATTGGTTCTTGCCAAACCTAAATTACGAACGGCCATTGCAAATTGAAGGCTTTAGTACATTCGGTCAGTGGCAGAGAGGGCCAACACCCTCTTTATCCGTGTTGTCCTACCACCGCCACCCCTCCTCTTGTCGGAATTCATCCACGGTGGCTCAAGCTATTGTCCGTGATTGCTATTCACTACTGCGGCTGTTAGAAGGCCTTTATCGCCACTGTTGCAACCATGGTCTGGTGTGAAAAACATCATCGGGCCTTATTTGTGATAATTCATGATGAAGCACTTCCTGTTACGACAAATGTTCTGTACCAAGTTTTCTCTCCTTACAGAGATGTAGAAAAGATTTCCATATTTTAGACAAGGGGTGATTTTCATGCTCAAGTAAATTTCTACTCTCACATGGATGTTGTCCATGCTCTTTGCAAACTTCAAGGTTGTCAGATTTACGATGGTTGTTGTGAGTTAAATCTTTACTTTGCTTGTAAATTCATTTGTGGTTTTAAGCCCTATATTCCTCAGTATATGTGGGATCATGAACTTCCTAGAGCTCATTTGATTCCTTCAAAGCTTCTCATTGAAGATTTTAGGGTCCCATCTCTAAGGTCTTCTAGGAAAGAACCGACTTCTTATTTACATGAAATAGATACAGGCTATGATGATGTATATGATAAGTGATTTATCGTCGAGGACAAGAAAGATGAGACTCTAGAAGATGAAAATATGGAAACAAATGTCCAAGTCATAGACTATCGTCAACTTCCAGATATCGAGACAAATGATGTTAACGACAACCTCCTGGATTCTATGAATCAAGAAGTACAAGTTGGGGACTACAGGTCATATGCAAATGAAGTCCACAGTGAGGAAATGCTCATTTTAGATAGCAATGTGGATGTTGTAGCTAGGGCACCTAATGAAGAGGATGTCCAACCACTAATACAAGTGAATGAAGAGTCCAAGATAATAGCAAACAACTATTCCATTATCCCCCATGAATATTCAATGGACATTAAAAAATCTGACCGCATGCAAAGAAAATTCGAGATGAGGCCAGCAATCAACATATATGTTGATGCTGAATTTATAATCCCTGATCATGCTTTCATGGACAATACTCTACATTCGATGTCAAAACTTGAAAGTGAGCATGTTGATTTGTTTATCCCTAATGAACTTCTAATTAGCAAGAAGCTACCTCCGCTTATTACATTGCTATCCAATGCTCCCAAAACCTTATGAGACTCATGACTCACATTCTTCAGCCATTTATGGAAAAATTTCTGGTTGTCTATTTTGATGACATCTTGGTATATAGCAAGTCTAGAGAGCACACGATGTTGACTATCTAAAGCAGCTCTCGTGCGCACTTAGAGAAGCTAAGCTCTTTGCTAATCTAAAGAAGTGCATCTTTCTTCAAACCTAAGTCCTCTTTTTAGGGTTCATTGTGTTCGCTCAAGGTATCTTTATTGACCTTGACAAAGTTAGAGCCATTAGAGAATGGCCTGAACCTAAGAACCTTACTGAATTTTCATGGTCTTGCCTCCTTCTATAGGAGGTTCATCAAACACTTCAGCTCTATCATGGCCCCAGTTACAAACTGCTTGAAGAAAGGCCTATTTCAGTGGACTCCATATAGGACTTTACACTCCTCTTGCTATCCCGCATGCTCCTTGGAAGGACATTAGCATGGATTTTGTACTAGGTATGCCTAGAACATCTTGTGGACTTGATTCAATCTTCGTTATGGTTGATAGATTTTCTAAGATGGCCCACTTTATTGCCTGTAGCAAGACAGATGATGCTTCGCATATTGCTAAGTTAGTCTTCCGAGAGGTTGTTAGGTTACATGGTCTTCCCACTTCTATAGTGTTTGATAGGGAAGTCAAATTCATGATCTATTTCTGGAAGGCCTTATGGAAACTGTGTAGTACTACTCTAAAATTTTCTACAGCCTTTCACCCTCAAACAGATGGGTAAACTGAGGTTGTTAACCGCAGTATGGGGAGTTACTTAGATGCATTATGGGCAAGAAACAAGGCACTTGGGATGTGAGTTTACCCCTTATTGAGTTTGAATATAACAATGCGGTCTATAGGACCACAAGTAAGAGTCCCTTTCAGATTGTTCATGATTACTCTCCTCGTACCCTTGCTGACCTCATTCCCCTCCCACCTGATGCCCACGTGTCACATCCTGCATCCATACTTGCACAACATATTCATGACTTGCATGCTAAGATTCGACATAAGATTGCTTTGAGCAATGACAGTTATAAGCATTTAGCTGACATGCATTGCAGAGCTGCGAATTTTAAGGTGGGTGATTTTGTTATGGCCCGAATTCGACCTGAACGATTGCCCAGAAACTCCCTCAAAAAGCTTCACACTTGTGTTATAGGACCTTACCAGATCATTCGGAAGTTGGGGTCTAATGCATATGTACTTGATCTCTCTGACAGTTTAGGTATTAGTCCTATTTTCAATGTGGAGGATGTCACTCTTCATCGAGGTACTTTCAAGCCTCCTTGTCTTCCTTTTGGGGTTTCTGCAAGTACTCAGGTCCCTTGGCTCCCACCTTTGCCACAATCGCAGACCGACATCGAGGCAGTGTTGGATGATGAGTTTGTGTCCTCTTCTCATGCTGGGTTCCGACGCTTCCTAGTGCAATGTTCAGGACGGCCCCAGTCGGATGCTACTTGGATTACTGAAGATGAGTTCCTGATATGAATCCGACTCTTTTAGAGCGTTACTTCCAAGATAACTCGTTAGCATTGAGTTCTTTTCTGGTGGGGGAGAATGATGTCATATCTCCTAAAGAGTTCTACGGCAATGTGTATTCTAGGAAGAATAGGACATTTCGTAATCTGGTAATTCTCTTTTAGGATAAAATCTTTTTAGATTATTTTTAGTTATCATAATTTTATCGTAATCTTTGGATTTACTTTATATTTATTTTTTTCAGTTGTATTGATTCCTATATAAACCCCCCTCGTGCCTTGGGGAAAGACACACTTGAATGAATTGAATTGAATTATTGAGTTTTTGAAAGTTCTTATGTGATTTTCTAGGTGTGAAAATTGCTCTTAGAGTGTCCTACATCACATATCTTAGTAGAGATTCATATAATCTCAAATCATTTCTCTTGGGATCGATTTTACTCCCACTCAAACTAAGACCAATCATCTTGCTCCCACTTGGAACAAGAATAGAATTTGCTCCCACTTGGAACAAGAATAGGATCACTTTCATTCACTCTTAATGATGAAGGTGGATTTTGATGATAAATTTATTCATCATCAATTAAAATCCTCCCTCTCGAATTAAGGGATCCAATTTGGTTTGGAGAGCCAATAGAGATAAGCCTTGACCTACCTCACCTTTCTTTGGAAACCCATTATTTAGAATGTGATATATATTGTTTAAGTTTTAGTTGCATTCTCACTGTTTTATAACCTAATGAATCAAAAAGCTTTCAAGGTTACAGTATCCCATGAAGATGTTCTTCCATCCCCCATTAGCACTTCCATAGTAGGTGTTGTATTCACAGGTCATATACTCCTGAGGTCTAAAGACTCTTAGACTGGGCTCAAATCCATAGCTCATGGAGTGGTAGCAGCTTTCTTTATAAGTACATGGTCAAGACAACATATTGCAACAAAAGGAGATCTCCTTAATAGGAGATTCACAAAATTTGTGCAATTATTGATCCTACCATATCAAAGAGCATTTTATTTTCTTTATCCACAACAATATTTTGTTGTAGGCTTTTAGGATAGTTATCTAATAAACTATCCATTTTTCATCACCATATCCACCAAAATAATGGCAACAAATGTTTGGTAATGATTTGGTCTTTGAGGCCTTAACCTCTTAGGTTTATTTGATTTTCAACCAAGATCACATGTTTTCTAAAGCAACTTATCACTTCAGACTTATCTGAGCTCAAATCCACAAGACCAAATCAAGTGAAATGTGATAAAACATAGAAACTTTACGCCTTATTATCACATTCTTTGGACTATGAATATTCAGAGGAATTAACAACAATAGAAATAAGGCCCTTAGTAACATATTAAAAATCAAATGCTTTTCTTGTTGTTTTTCCTGCCAGACTATGTTCACAAGTGGGCTAGTCTACTTATGTTTGCTGACAGATCTTATTTTGCTAGCTTTTACATATACATTTGTTTGACCCTTATGGTCTAGTCTAGCATGATAAGTAAACACTGCACATCATCATAATTATATGAATATGGAAAAACAAACACTTGGATTAATGGAACAAATATCCGATCTATTACAAGGAAACCATTTCTAATAAAGCAGAACCAAACTAAAGGTGTTCTAAATAGGCTTCAATGCTATGAACATATTCAAACAAAATCAACTTAGCAACATTATTCCAATGAACCCTACGTGCAGGTAGGTTTTCACATAGGATTGGTTATCGGCCTATGTAGGACTTGCTTGCATGCTTTGATTCCTCCAACCACCATCTTATTATTGTCTTTACATGTGTCCTTATGGAACCATGTGAGAATCCATTGGAAGCCCAATAAAGCTTCATGGTCCCTAACTCTTTGTTTTGGATTCCTGAACCTACAATCAACATAGGATTAACATTAGAAAGAGGAATACAACTAGCAACACAAAAGTCACTAGAAGATATGACTAAGTACATTCTTGGGCTCAGTGCAATCACGAGCAATCGAGCATGATGACCCATTTGGCCACAGTTGAGGCACTTAGCTTCATGAAATCCTTCTTCCTTGCACATTTTTCTTTTCCTTGTTGGACAAGCTCAGGTTCCTCATTTAATTGAGCCTTGCCAATCCAGTTCTCTTAGTTCTTTCTTTTAGAACCATGTCTTGTATTAAAGGTTGACATGTGTACTTCTGCACATGTCACTTCAATGGCCTCTCACCGCTCCTCCTCTAACTCAAGTCACCACTTAATGTCCTCGAAAGTAAGGATATACTTACTTCGAGATAAGATTATCTTAACATGGCACCAGTCATTAGGTAAGGAACGGTTCACGGCATGAACTTGTTGCTCATCGATCAATTCATAACCCATTTAAACCAATTCACTAATCATGTTTGACATGTGCCTCAAGTACTCATTCATTGAGATATATGGGCTCTTTTCATAATTTTCAAACCTGATAGTGAGAGACCTAAGTCTAGCAATTGCGACGACTGACATGATGCTTGTAAAACACAAAAGTTTTACAATTAGTATAAAAACACGGATACGTCTAATATTTTGGCATATGCTTATCTATACAACTTGGAAATAACTGATAGAGTTAATATACACAAAACATAGACCCTAGAGTCGAAAGTTTACATATAGTTCTCAATCATTGTTATAGGAATGAAAGTTTTAGTGAAATTAACTTTGTTGTTTCATTCCAAGTTATCAAAGCACTCATCACAAATTGAAAAATTCAAAAAGAAATTCTTAAATTTCTAATCAAAGAGGATATGCAAACCCCAAAAATATTTCAAGAAAGTTCAACATATATCCATAAAGATATGAAAATGAATTTAATGATATTAGGCATAATTTTTAATTCCACAAAATTCTCAAAAAACATCATTTTTTTTGAGAAATTTCAATGTCCTCTAACTTATTTAGGCAAGGTACATATATATATTTTTATGTGCAACATATGAACCATATTCTCATAATATGTAACATAGTTGTCATGAATTTCAATCAAATATATATACTTATTATATGTTAAATGAGCCAAAAATATAATAGAGATTTAACATAATATTTCACTTAAATTGAGCTCACTGATATCAAACAAATATGCTCATATCTCTCGTGAAATTCAATAGAATGAAATATGCTCAAATAAAAGATTCTTCAAGAATCACATAACATTTCAATCTCAAAACAATGATATCAAAGCATCATAAATATATATTCACCAAAAGAGAATATTTGAGAAATCTCATAAAAACTTTCTTATCAAACTATATAAGTTCATATGCCCACATACTTTCTCAAAAGTGTTATGCTTAGTCAATATGATCAACTGGTCAACCCTTGTGGTCAACTACAGGTCAACAGTCAAACCTAGTCACATGCCCTTTTAACCCTTTTCTAAAAAAAATTTAATAAAAAATTTAAAAAAACGAAAATGCCAAAACGGGTAGGGGAATCAGGTGCACGACACGTGACCAGGGGGCGACTCAGCCCTAGCCCCAGCACCACAACACCCATTTTTCGCTTAAATTGATCCAATTCAATTGCTGGAATTAATACAAGACATGTTCTAGGATTGATTTGAACGATCGATGTGCAAAAAACAAACTGGGTAAAAACAAGCCAAAAATCGAGTTTTTGTGCCCAAAATATGCGTAGTACTGCTGGCGGCTTTTCGTCCAATTCCGGCACATATTGTGAAATCGATGAAGGGCTTTGCTTAGAACTTTGTGGGTAATAAGATACAGAAATCAATTGCAAGCAAAAATGACCAAAAATGGATCAAAATCAAGTTTCAATCCGACTAAAATGCGCACTACACTGGCAACTTTTCACTGAATTCCAACCAATTTCCGGCATCTTGGTGGCGACTTTTAAGAGGGCTTTTGGTCCTATCTTGACGGGTAATAAAAGGCACAAAACAATTGAAGAAATTATGATCACAATTGGTCAAAATCGGGCCCAAAACACAAGAACCCTAACCCCAGATATTTTCGGTCAAAATACGCCAAATTCAGGCCAAGCTAGTACCGCTGGCGGCTTTTCGTCCAATTCCGGCACATACTGTGAAATCGATGGAGGGCTTTGCTTAGAACTTTGTGGGTAACAAGATACACAAAACAATTGAAGAAATTATGATCACAATTGGTCGAAATCAGGTCCAAAACACAAGAACCCTAACTCTAGATATTTTCGGTGAAACTACGCCAAACTCAGGCCAATCTAGGATACACATTGCAAAATTGTTTCAGGGCTTTTTCTCAAAATGATGTTCTAAACATCTTGCATTGATCAACTGCTTGAATTAATGGCAAACGTTGATTAAAATCGATGAAACAATGCTTGAAAAACACGAACCCATACCACGGTGCACCGTAAAAAAAAGGCAAAGATTCGTCCAAATTTTGATCAAATTGCATAGAATTTGTTGAGCTATTTTACGAAACAGCATAAGCCCAACATGAATCAATAATCATTTGATGAAAGAATGGACCAAATCGGACCTAAAATCGAGTTCTACTACTCAGGTAAACCCTAGAGATGCCGCAGATAAATTTTGCCAAAATTCAAGCAAATTTTCGATTAAATTGATCAATAAACTGAGGGCTTTTAGTCTAAATTTAATGGATAAGGTGACCCATGCATCAATTTACAAGTTAATTGAACGAAATCATTGATTGAGAAATCGAACTAGGGTTTCAAACACAATGAACCCTAGAATTTCATTCCAATTTCTCGCAATATACTCAACCAAATTATGCATATAATATATCCCATTAAAGGTCTCTTCAAGGTATATCAGAATCCAGAATTTTACAAAAATTCATCAAGGATTTGCTCATGAAATGATGCATGACATATTCAAGTTTGTTGAGAAGCAAAACAAAAACAAAAGATATTCATGTGGCTATTAGCATGTCTGCATGAATTACGAGAGTAAATTCAACCAGGAAATAAGTCAATTGACTTTGACACCAATGAAGGTATTAATATAATGAATTAAGCGTTAATCCTGCAGAGAAAGACAATTGAACTTTGGCTTCGAATCACTGGTCAAAGAAGGAACTCACTATTCGGAAAACCTTTACAATCCCACAGCCTAAGAGCCCTAAGGTTTGTATAGAAAATTCACTTTAGAGAACTCTCAATATTTCTCTGATGTCTCTTTCCTCTTAGGCTGACCCCCCCTTTATATTAAAAGAACTGTCGAAAAGTTAGCGTTTCTGAGGTGACTTAAGCCATCGACCTTTTAGGCTTGCACCCCCTATAGGTGTATTATGCCCTACGTCTAGCAAAAACAGATGCCAATAATAATAGATCTGCTAGAGTTTTTCATTTCCATGTTTCCAATTAAGTGAGCACATGTAACCAGACCCAAAATGTCTATAGGGATGCAAAATAAAGCTTCCCATATATAAGTGCTTTTAGATAGACTCTGGCCATAGGATCTTTTATATGAATTACAATTACTAAATGAATCAAGAAAATCTTAAATCTGTAAACTAGGTTTTTGAAGCGGACATCTGGAGGATAAAGAAATAAACATTGCAAGGGGGCGGGGAAGCATTCCATTGATATACCTATACCATTATATGTAATCAACTGTCCATCTGATGTATGAACGAAGTTATGGACTCAATTTCATAGTTCTACGGTCATAAATCATAAAGCCCAAGAGCAACAAAAAACATTCATACGTCATAACTTGGTTTAATTTTGTCCCCAATTGAGCCTCTTTCTAGATTAGGTTTTTTAGTGTTGGATTCGGGCCAACTTTAGGTTTGACCTTACTCATTTGGGTTCCTCACAGACATAAGATACCATAGAACATTCTGAGGGATCAAGAGAAGCACATGCTTCAAAACTTCTCATATTTTCCTAAAATGTCAAAACAAGTTCGATCCAAAAAAAAAAAAGCCCCCTCCAAACTAGGTATAGTAACATGACGTGGGCATTGCCAAGGGACTTTGGCCACGACGAAACCGCTGAGAACGACCTAAGTATCCCTCTGAAAAGAGAATAATGGCTTCACTGGTGCCATCTTGTAGATTTTAAAACATGATTTTGGAGCATTAAAAAAAAAATAGCCATTCTGGCAGTGATAGGTTAAGACTTCAAACTATGCAGAATATAGTCTTTAAGACACCCTAGCAGCAGTAAAGCACTGACCATAATAGTTCTAACCACCCAGTTAAGTTGTGGCTCTACCACTCTACCGTCAAATGGTGATGATGATGATATTGATAATGGATGATCAGTTTGTAGGCCCGAAAAACAAGGGGAGGACAGGGAAACTCTTAATCTAGGAAGCCCTTGAAATGGACCGGATTCTGAGGGAAAACTTGCACAGTGAGAAGCATGACCACGCCTGACCTTAGCTTTATAAAGTGATCTAGAGGGATTTTAAATGTTTTTTTCTCTTCAAACATACAAACAGAACATGTGATCTTTTCAGAACATGTGTCCTTCAAAACACACATTTGAAACGTCCGTTCTTGACATTTAATTCAGGCCTACGGGGATATCCTCTTGTAATTGTGTCTACTGATGTAGGCAGACTGTAACAGACTACATAGGTGGTTTCTATTTTATTCACTTTGTAGTAAGATTTTATCCTTTATTTTTCCACTCTGTAACCTCTTGAGTAGAAATAATCAAGAATGCATAGTTTAGGTCAGTAGAGAATGTTACGCAAACGAAATTTCATACACAACAGCAAGAACACGGAACCATACCTCAATTGCAGCAAACCCCCCGTAGACAATTGAACAACTTGTCTGTGAACTGATCAGAGACAATGCCTTTTGCCATTGCATCTTTGAAAATACCATAGTCAAATGTGCTGTTGGCATTGGTAGGATCAAATTTGGAAAACACTGCTGTAGTGCCTTCCCAATTCCTATGACTGTCTTCATCAAAAGTATGGCAATCCAGGAAACGAATATCACATCCGACTTCATGGCTGCAAGCTGACTTCCAGCATGTGGTATTCCTCTCAATTAACATAAAATACCCTGATGCTCCAGGGACCTACAAGCAATAAATCACAAGATGATGTGACAAACAATCAGCCTGCCTTGTATTTCCACTATTCAATCTCCATCGATTGTGAACAGACAAGCACCAGAAAAAGTGAGTGAACAATAACATACAGGGCTAGCCAGCATATACAAGAGCAGAGTGTAGGCGGCACCAGCCCCAGCAGTTTGAGTGACAACACCTGCAGCCTTAACTATCTGGTTGCTGAGCGAGAAAATCTGATACAACCTAGGAATATACTGCAGCTGAACAATCAACTCAAGCTGTTGATTATATTTAGTTTTGATGATAACAAATCCAAGTGTAAAAATTTGTCCAAGTAATGTTGCTCCGAACACGATCTCCAAACAGGCCTAACTGGTGTTTGTGATCTTTATTGTATTAACTGGTTTGCTACATGTGAGAACAAGTCTTCTAGACAGGTTTTACTTGGTGATTCTATATTAAGTCAAGAACACCATCTCGACAGTTGATTGTAAAGCGTGTTCCTGAACTCTAGCAATACAAAGAACAACCCCAGCAAACAAGGTGGCCTTGGTGTTCACAGCAGCTCTACAAATCTCGGACAAGATGACTGGTTCAAAACAAGAAGTCTTGGGTATATAGGTTTTATTTAATTAGACTCTTGTTAATATGCCAATATTGAAAACATCATTTTAAACACCTCTTGAATCGGTATTTGCGCTAAAGTACTTCAGAACACCAGTTGCGAACAACCCTGCAAACAGGGTGCCTAGGGTGTTTCTGAACTGCAGTGGCCATACCCGATTATTTTTGAAAATTCATTTTGGTTGGCCAAGATCTCCAGAATACTTTCTTTGAATTTCAAAATTGCTATTTTTCTGGAGAGGATAGTTCTTGAAAATATTATGGAGATTTGCGAAAATAGGTTTGGGAGATTTGCCAAATCAAAAGATTCCTATGACTATATTTTCGGATTTGGTAAAAGCTGAAAATCTCTTTAAACCTCTTCACGGCTATGGGAAGATAAGGGTTATCTTTTAAGATAACAAAATCCCTTATATTTTGGGATAAATTCATCATTAGCCGTTGGAGAATATATTTTGTTTGCAAATCATTTTCCATACTTAGCTGAGTCTTTGGTTTTTGACCGTTGGACCTTGTGTTTAAAAACCGCAGCTTTTCTCTCCCGTAGAGAAGCCAAGAAGCAGATAGAAAAAACTCAGACTGAAAAAGAGAAGCAACACAGCTTTCTGAAAAATCTGGAAAAAATCAGGAAACTCGGTTTTCACATTAAAATTCTTGAGCTTCATTCTGAAAAGCAAAACCGTGACAAGCTGTGTTTGATTTGAGTTTTCAAACCATTGGCATAATAGGATCTTCATTGTACCTTACATCTGCTTAGTGAGAAGCACCCCCTGTAAGGTGTTTGTAACCATGATCTTGGATCAGAAAAATGAGTGAGTGTGTCCTAGTCGTGTGGAATTGGACGTGTCTAATCTTCCGAAGGTTGGACGTGGTGTAACCTGTCTTTGGGAAGAAGGTTACGTGGTTGCAAGTTGTAACAAGGTGTGTTACATTTGTAACGTGTGAAGCCCGTTAGTGAAAGTGGTTAAATCCTACACGAGGTAGGTCATGGTTTTTCACACCTCAGTTGGGCTAGAGGTGTTTTCCACGTAAAAATTGTGTGTGCTTTATTTTCCGCATTTATCTTGGTGATTTTCGCATCTGCAATATTTGAGAACACCCCGTGCAAACAAGCTATCAGGGTGTTTGTCATTTGAGAACAACCTCTGTGAGGGTGTTTGTTATTTACAACGCGAAAATCAGACACCACAATTCACCCCCCCTCTTGTGGTTGTATACTCACGAACTCAACACAAGCCAACCAAAGTTGGTCGATGAGCGCAAACTCTCAGATGTTGGTACAACGAACCACATCACAATCTGCCATTTTGAGCCAAGTTAATCATAAGGGTGATTCTAACAGCTTGGAAGAAAATGGCGTGCTGTGTGGAAATAAATATCACAAGGATATTCCATTTGCTACCCTCGTATTTTTGAAGAATCCGTTTGGTATACTTTGTGGAAATAAATATAAATTTAGCTATAAATTATTCATCAATTTAAATTTATAGAACTTATCATTATTTTCGTATTGTATACCAAATGCATTTATCAAAAATGCAGGGATACCAGATGGAATATCGGAATGTCATACCTGAGGAAAGGGAACAGCAGCAACGAAATCAATGAAGAAAGAGTCGGAACGAAGGTGCCCCCTGGCAATCTCTCTCCTGTCAGTGGCAAGTTCCCCTCCGCCATATGGCCTATAACACCCTTGAGCTAGGTGCAACAAGGGCGACTCAAAACTTGGACAAGGCATATAGCATGTAAAAGAGATCAGCAAGTGTACGAAGGAACGTGACAGTGGCACCCAACTGCAAACTGCAGCCCATGCAAGAAGAGGGTTTTCATGACCCCCCATTATTCATGAGTGGCACCACAACAACAGCTGGGAAGTAGAAGAAGAGGGGATCGACGAAGACGGAGAGCAATGCAGCAACAAGGAAGATCCTGTGCCATACGACAACCACCTAGCTCGCTTGATGAATCACTTCAACAATGAGGTACTCGAGGATGTCCCTCCTCCCCCCCCTTCCAAAAAAAAACTTGTGGAAATTAAAGGCTGATAGACTGAGGTTGTGCTTGTCTTGTGCTTGTGCTTGTGATTCTGATTGTATCCCAATCCAAACGTGCCCAGAAAGGGCTTTCAATTTGTTGGGTTCACAGAGAGAAGACGATGGTAGTGGTGGGGATGATAATGGGAAGGCGCTGTCTGCATCCTCTGTGCTATCCGAACTTTGATTTCTGCTATCATAGAAGCTGGTTTGTCATTGATACATGCCCCCCCCCCAAAAAAAAAGGTGAGATTCAAAATGCAGTAACCGTATGCTTTATTGGATGTGTAATATTCTTCTATCATATTTTAACATGGTTTGGAATTGGCGGTAAGCTCACAGACCCAGGGTCTTTTTTTCATTACTTCTATTTTTTAAAGAGAAAAGGGATGGAAATATGGGATGAAGTCTTGTAGAAGGGAAGTGGGTTTAGCGCAATTACTACTATCAAATCTGACACGGTCTCCTCAGGGCTGCGGTTTCCATGAGTGCTCCTAAACTCTGAGTTTCGTCTTCCGCAAATCCCTTGTAGGAGCTACTTCCTTCTTACCGTTTTGGTGCAAGTCATTCTGCGCTTTCCTCAGGGCTGCGGTTAAGAATTAAAGACCATCATACAAGATAAGAGCGAAAAACAAGAGTACACAATAAAAATAATAGACAAATTTTACATGGCTAGATCGGCAGCTCCGCCTACTCCACCAATACAAACAAAATTTGTATTCCACTCAAAGTTGATTACAACCACTCCAACCCAAGTTATAAACTTCGAGCTCAACTCACAACCTCCCTCTAAGTATCCCACACACACCTCCCCTGTATTTAGAGAAAAAATTAATACCCACAATATAAACATAAATACCTCTAAACACGCCTCTATTCAACCCTTTTGGTGGTCTTCACCATGACCATGAATCAAGGCCACAGAGACATTATTTATAATGCAAAAATTTTCCAAAATCTGGCAACCACCTTGCACCAAGCTATGCCAAGCCGGCCATTCTTTCCCTTCCTTTTCCATGCTTAATCAACACAATTCACCCCCCTCTTATGGTTGTATACTCACGAACTCAACAAGTGGTATCAGGGCAGGTTCTCTTACAAAAGGTTAACACCTTGAGAGATTCTGAAGATGAGTACCCCACAAGGAATTCTTGAAGGGCAATCCATTACTCGTCCACCCTATTTCAACGGCCAACATTATAGTTGGTGGAAGAATAGGATGGAGAACTATATTCAGGCAGAAGATTATGATTATGGATGCTCATCAAGAACGGGCCCCTTGTTCCCACCAAGGTGCTTGAAGATGGTAAGAAGGTTTCCAAGGAATCCATAGAGTTTGATGCCGAGGACTACAAGAAAATGGAGAAAAATGCCAAGGCCAAAAAGCTTCTATATTTTGGCCTAGGACCCGATGAATACACTCGCATCTCTGAGTGTGAATCAGCCCAAGCTATCTGGAATGCTCTGCAAGTTGCTCATGAAGGTACGAGTCAAGTTAAACAATCTAGAATTGAGCTACTTATGCGACAATATGAGTTGTTTGATATGGGTGATCATGAAACTGTGATGGACATGTATACACGGTTCACCCACATCACGAACGAGTTAAAATCCCTGGGAAGATCTTTCACCACTGAAGAGTTGGTGAGGAAAATCCTCAGAATTTTACCTCGCACGTGGGAGGCCAAAGTAACAGCCATCCAAGAGGCTAAAGACATGAACAAGATCACCCTCGACGAGTTGATTGGTAATCTCCAGACCTATGAACTCCGAAAGAACTCACAGCAAAGAGAGGAGCAAAAGAAGGATCGTGGGCTTGCCTTGAAAGCACATGAGGACACTGACTCTGACCTTGAAGATGAAGAAATGGCCCTAATGTCCAGAAAATTCAAGAAATTCTTCAAAAAGGTCAAGGAAAACAACAAAAGAAAAGACTTCAGCAAATCCAGAAACACCTCCAAAGAACAGCTCACAGGGTGTTTCAAGTGCGGCAAACCAGATCACTTAGTCAAAAATTGCCCTCTGCTTCGAGAAGATCAGACGCCCGAACACCCTCGAAAACAGGTTCGAAAACACCCTGTAAACAATCTGGGCAAGCGATTCTCGAAGGGCATGCTGGCTGCTTAGGGAGATTCCTCTGAGGATGAAGGAGAATCTGAAGCTGAAGAAGTGGTCGTAGCACTTATGGCACAAAGTGATTCAGATTCAGATGATGAATCAACAATCAGCCTCTCAGATCTCAAGAGCAAGGTACATGGTCTTAACAAAGCTACTTTAGAAGAACTTCTATATAATTTGATAGACACTTGTGCGGATCTAAAAAGAGAAGTTCGTGACCTAGAACTTGAAAATGAAATTCTTATAAATGAAAACCTCGGTTTACATGAGAATATTAACTTGCTCAAAGAAAACCTCTTTATAAAAGAAGGAGATTATTCTCGAATGGAGGAAAAACTCTTTGAGGTAGAAGGAATGGTTGAGTCCTTGCTCAGGGAGAACAAAGGTTTGCATGCTGATATAGAAAAACTGGAAAACGAGCTTACCACAACCAAGCGCTGGAACGAGTCCTCACAAGCCCTTGATTGGTTAAACACTCACCACAGTCGAAACAAAAAGGGACTTGGGTATAAGCCTAAACGAACAGTCTACCCAATTCACAGAAAGTATGTGGGATTACCTGAAAACATTGTTTGCTTTCATTGTGGCAAAACGGGTCATTATAGATACATTTGCCCTTTAAGAAAACATGCCAATGAAAAGAATGACAGATATGTGAAACAAATCTGGATTAGAAAAGATGAGCTTTACATGTCTAAAAGAATGGGACCCAAGTGGATCTGGGTTCCCAAAACTAACCCGTGATTTGTTTTGCAGGCTGAAGTGAGAGAGAACAACCTTACGAACAACCCCACTAACACCCTTGGAAACAGGCAGTTGTGGTTTGTTGATAGTGGGTGTTCACGGCACATGACTGGTGAAAGATCAAACTTTCTCTCACTTACAGCTCTGAATGGTGGGAGTGTAGCATTTGGAAACGGCAAGTCTGGGACAATTGTCGGTATAGGTAATATTGGTAAAACTCTCTCCCACTCAATTGATAATGTGCACTTAGTTGATGGGTTAAAACACAATTTGCTAAGTGTGTCCCAACTGTGTGACAAGAACAACCTAGTACTGTTTTCAAAAACACGTTGCTTGGTTGTGAATGACGACACAGGAGATGTTGTGTTGAGGGGGAAGCAATGTCAAAATGTTTATAAAGTTGGTATTTCCACTCTTCTCCAAAATAATCTGACTTGTTTAAATGTATTAAATGATGGTATAATGCTATGGCACAAGAGACTAGGTCATGCAAGCTTATCCTTGTTAAACAAACTTGTTTTAAAAGACCTAATTATTGGACTACCTTCCATCAAATTTATTGATGACAAGGTATGTGAAGCTTGTGCAAAAGGCAAACAAGTCAGATCTTCTTTTAAATCGAAAAAATGTGTAAGCACTACTCGACCTCTAGAATTATTACACATTGATTTGTGTGGTCCCATGAGGGTAACCAGTAGAGGTGGGAAAAAGTATGTGCTTGTTGTAGTGGATGATTACTCTCGATTTACTTGGACCTTGTTTTTGGCATCCAAGATGAAACCTTTGAGAATTTTATTGTCTTTCTCAAAAAGGTTGAAAAGAGAGTAGGACACTCTTTAATTAGCTTGAGATCTGATCATGGAACTGAGTTTGAAAATGCAAGTTTTATTAACTATTGTAATGAACATGGTGTTGATCATAACTTCTCAGCCCCAAGAACACCCCAACAAAATGGGGTGGTTGAGCGCAAAAATTGAACCCTGGAAGACATGACCAGAACAATACTTATAGCTAGTGGTCTTCCTAGGTATTTTTGGGCAGAAGCATTGAACACCTCATATTACATTATAAATAGATGCATGATCAGACCCATTTTGAGCAAAACTCCTTATGAACTTTTCAAGGGCAAGAAAACCCAATATTACGCACCTAAGGACATTTGGTTGTAGGTGTTTTGTGCATAATAATGGGAAGGATGCCTTAGGAAAATTTGACCCTAGGAGTGATGAGGCAATATTCCTTGGCTATTCTTCTCACAGCAAGGCATACAAAGTCTTTAACAAAAGAACCTTGTGTGTTGAGGAAAGTGTGCATGTGCTTTTTAATGAATCTAACGTGTTGAGTGAGAATGATGCACAGGAAGATGAACTTGAATTAGGTCTTGTTCGAAAAGAAGTGTTGCTCCAAGATAAACGAGGTAAGAACACCATGGAGAAAACAACTCCTGAAGGTGTTCCTCAGAACAGCAGGTAAGGTGAACACCAAACAGGGGAAAACACCGCTGAACCCTGTTCGGAACCGTGTTCTTCAGGAATAGACTTACAAACATGTGCAGAAACAGGCTCGGGAGATGATCGTAAGCATTATGTTACGACTAGAGTAGAGCATGGGTCTGTGGATCCTCTTACTCCACGACCATGGAAGCACCATAGTTCGCACCCTCTTGATCAAATCTTGTCAGATATTAATACTGGAGTGCAAACTAGATCTAAACTAAAGAATTTTTGTGCTTTCTATGCTTTTCTTTCTAACATTGAGCCAAAAAGTGTGAATGAAGCTCTTGCAGATTCAGATTGGATCACGGCTATGCAAGAAGAGCTTCATCAATTTGAGAGAAACAAAGTATGGCACCTTGTACCTAAACTTGCAGAGAGAACAATCATTGGAACCAAGTGGGTGTTCCGAAACAAACTGGATGAGTCAGGAACAGTCACTAGGAACAAGGCACGGCTGGTTGTACAAGGATACAATCAAGAAGAAGGGATCGACTATGAAGAAACCTTTGCACCAGTTGCTAGAATTGAGGCTATTCGAATCTTAATAGCCTTTGCAGCTCATATGGAAATCAAGCTATATCAAATGGATGTTAAAAGTGCATTCCTAAACGGATACCTTAAAGAAGAGGTGTATGTCAAACAACCCCCTGGTTTTGAAAATGGTGATTTTCCAAATCATGTTTTTAAACTTGACAAGGCACTTTATGGTTTAAAACAAGCTCCAAGAGCTTGGTATGAACGGTTGTCAAGTTTTTTACTTGAAAATGATTTTAGAAGAGGCAAGGTAGACAATACCTTGTTTCTAAAATCTAAGGGGGAACATTTTTTTGATTGTCCAAATATATGTTGATGATATTATATTTGGTGCAACTCATCATGATTTATGCAATGAATTTTCAAATATGATGAGGAGTGAGTTTGAGATGAGCATGATGGGTGAGCTTAATTTTTTCTTAGGCTTACAAATCAAGCAAACTCCAAACGGCACCATGATCCATCAGCAAAAGTATATCAAGGATTACTTAAGCGTTTTGGGATGGAGTCAGCCAAACCCATAGACACTCCTATTTCTCCTTCAACCAAGTTGGTTATGGATGATGGGAGTCCCTCAGTTGAGGAGAAACTCTATAGGGGTATGATTGGGTCACTCTTATACCTAACCGCTAGTAGACCTGATATTGTTTTTAGTGTTGGTTTATGTGCCCGTTTTCAGTCTAACCCTAAGGAAACTCATCTTAAGGCTGTTAAACGGATACTAAGGTATTTGAAACATACACCCAATTTAGCTTTATGGTATCCTAAAGGTTGCAATTTTGATCTTGTTGGATATGCTGACGCTGACTATGCTGGATTCCTAGTTGATAGAAAGAGTACCTCAGGTATGGCTCACTTTCTTGGACCTTGTTTGGTATCTTGGGCTACCAAGAAGCAACATTCAGTTGCCATGTCCACAGCAGAAGCTGAATATGTTGCAGCAGCTTCATGTTGTGCTCAACTGTTGTGGATAAGGCAACAGCTTAAGGACTTTTGTGTTGACATTGGATGCATTCCTATTTTTTGTGATAACACAAGTGCAATTAACATTGCCAAAAATCCATGTCAACATAAAAGAACAAAGCATATTGACATTCGACATCATTTCTTGAGAGATAATGTTGAAAAGGGTTTAATCTCTATGAATTTTTGCTCAACGGAAAATCAAATTGCTGATATATTCACTAAGGCACTCGCTAGAGATCATTTTGGAAGAAATAGACTGGAACTAGGGTTGGTGAGAACACCCTGAGATACCCGTTTTCAGAACATGAACTGGGTTTGGTAAGATCAACCTTTACACCCTGTTCTCTCCTCCTGTTTGCAAATTTTATTAATAACGGATGTGATTGCATACACCCGAATTGCGTGCATTTTTTTTGTCTCTTATCTACTTAATACAGCATAAGGGGATGTACTGGAGCCGTCTTAATGCCATTCAGTCGAATCAGATCAGACGGCAAAGAACAGGCATAATACAGAGAACAGGTACGCCCCTTGGTTGCTCGGTGTGTTTTCTTTCCTTCCCAAGGTACAAGATGTTAATGCTCCTACCCGTTGCAAATCAAGAAATCTTCTCAAAGATTCGGCTGCTCTCTCTCTCTCTCTCTCTCTCTCTCTCTCTCTTTATATGCCCTGCTCTCAGTACTATCGTTCATCTCGCCCTCAAGCAAAAACCGAACATCCTGCAAACACCTTAAACCCTAATCTCTCTCTTCTAGCAACAATGGCTTCCAACAACTCTTCTCAATCAAAAGCCCTCGTTCTTGCAGCCTCAATCCCTGCTCCCCCTCGCCCAATTCTTTACAAGCCTTTCAAGTTCCTGAATCGCTTGTCCCTAAAATCAGTGGGAATGGGGATGGATGATATTCCCTTTGAATGTGGAAGGGAATTGGTGTTCCTCGTAGGGGCAATTGCTTGTCCCATTTTAGTTGAGTCAGAGGGAACAAAGTCGGGGTCTCAAGAACAATTCTTGGAAACCCCTGAAGGGTTTAATTTTGAGCCCTGTTCTTCTGGGTTGTTCTCTGACACCGCGACAGAAACAGGGGCTGCCTCTGTCGAAGGTGTGTTTGTGGAGGATCTGCATGTTGACTTCCAAGGGAAGTCGAATGAGTCGTCAGAGGAGAGTCTAGAGAAGAATTCTCTCCCTGAGGCTGAAATCTCCACTCCAGACTTTCAAACTGGAGAGAAAAGGGAGAGGGTGAAAATCGTGGTTAGGCGTAGCAGAACGCCAAAAACAAGGCCACAACCAAGGTCTCAACCCTCTCAAACTCCCTCTTCTCCTCAATCCTCTAAGGCCTCTCGAAAATCTGCAAGGCTAGCGTTTCAATCCTCTCATCGTCCCTCCAAACCCTCTGCTCCTATCATCGAGGAGATTTCTTCTTCTTCTGAAGGGTTCTCGAGTTCTGACTCTGAGAACACCACCTTCAAACAGGGGACACCGGTGTTTTCCGAGTCCTCTGAAGAACAATCTCCTCCAAAACCAACCAATAAACCTGCTGTGAAGCCCTCTCCTGCCAAAACACCCCTCAAGCGAAAGCCCAGAACAGCCCCCCTACCAGAAACTACCACCTCTGTTCCTGTCCTTAAACGCCCAAAGCAGTTCACTCCCTCTCCTATGTCTGACAAACATGCGCAGTTGCTGAAGCGCAATGTCGTCAGGGGAAAGGTAGTGAATGTAAGCTTTTTCGAGGAACAGGGTCTGGGGGTGTTCTTGAACAAGCTTCGAGCCCAAGGCTGGCTTGAGTTGTTTGCAAACACCCAGCAAGGGTGTTCTGTGCCTGAGTTGGCTGAGTTCTATGCCAACTGCTCTGTCACAAATGGGGTGGTGACAAGTGCTGTCAATGAGTGCCATTTCTCCTTTGATGCAGCCACCCTTGGTGACATTCTGGGCATCCATTCTCGTGGATTTGCTGTGTATGTGAGGGAAGACAAAACTGCCCTGGAAACAGCCAGGCTCTTAGAGGTGTCCAAACGCCTTAGTCAAAAACAGGGCCTGAGAACACCCCTCTCGGTTAAGAAGGGTGAAATGATCTCCCTGCACCAACTACTGTTTATGTTCACCATCAAGAACATAATACCGCGAGGTCAGGGGCGAAACTCAGCAGATGCCTTCGATCAATGTCTGATGGACCTACTGGATCGGGAGGAACCAGTAAACCTCCCTGCAATCATGATTTGCCACATAGAGCGAATTGCGAACACCACCCGGGCACATGATCTTGGCTATGGGTTTCTGTTGACAAGGGTGCTTGAGCACTTTGGGGTAGTGCTCACACGAAGAGTGGCGGCCCAAATCATTGATGAAATTGGGATTGACACTCTGCTAGGGTGTGGCTATGAGGTTGGCGAAGGGTCAGTCTCCAAACAGGGTCGTCGACCACCTCGACCACCTATTTCTGGGCAACCTTCCGTTAAGGTTGAGGCTGTTCTTGAGGACAATGCTCGCCTCAAGGATGAGCTCTCAGCTGTCAAGACTCCTCTCGCTGAGGAACGAGCTCTCTCGGCCAAACGCCATGAAGATTTGCTTGCACTTCTCTTCACTCTTGCCCCTAGCATCCCTCCTCTGCAAACGAAACCACCCCCTGCTCCCTGATTCTCTAGGCTGTTCTCTTGTTTCCTCTCATCTCAGTTTTTTGGCATTGTAATGTTTTTAATGCAATATCCCTTTATTAATGCTACTTGCACCTTATGCTCTATATTGCTTTTTAATGATGCCAAAAGGGGGAATAAGACCATATGGACAGATATGACCTAGCACCTAGAGGATCCCATGATATGACCTAGCAGCACCAGAGGATCCCTATCAGCAGATCCCTATCAGCATTAAACGTTGTTAAGCGCGTTTAAATTTTGTCAATATGGTCACTTGGTTTGTCATCATTAAAAAGGGGGAATTTGTTGATTATATTTAGTTTTGATGATAACAAATCCAAGTGTAAAAATTTGTCCAAGTAATGTTGCTCCGAACACGATCTCCAAACAGGCCTAACTGGTGTTTGTGATCTTTATTGTATTAACTGGTTTGCTACATGTGAGAACAAGTCTTCTAGACAGGTTTTACTTGGTGATTCTATATTAAGTCAAGAACACCATCTCGACAGTTGATTGTAAAGCGTGTTCCTGAACTCTAGCAATGCAAAGAACAACCCCAGCAAACAAGGTGGCCTTGGTGTTCACAGCAGCTCTACAAATCTCGGACAAGATGACTGGTTCAAAACAAGAAGTCTTGGGTATATAGGTTTTATTTAATTAGACTCTTGTTAATATGCCAATATTGAAAACATCATTTTAAACACCTCTTGAATCGGTATTTGCGCTAAAGTACTTCAGAACACCAGTTGCGAACAACCCTGCAAACAGGGTGCCTAGGGTGTTTCTGAACTGCAGTGGCCATACCCGATTATTTTTGAAAATTCATTTTGGTTGGCCAAGATCTCCAGAATACTTTCTTTGAATTTCAAAATTGCTATTTTTCTGGAGAGGATAGTTCTTGAAAATATTATGGAGATTTGCGAAAATAGGTTTGGGAGATTTGCCAAATCAAAAATTCCTATGACTATATTTTCGGATTTGGTAAAAGCTGAAAATCTCTTTAAACCTCTTCACGGCTATGGGAAGATAAGGGTTATCTTTTAAGATAACAAAATCCCTTATATTTTGGGATAAATTCATCATTAGCCGTTGGAGAATATATTTTGTTTGCAAAATCATTTTCCATACTTAGCTGAGTCATTGGTTTTTGACCGTTGGACCTTGTGTTTAAAAACCGCAGCTTTTCTCTCCCGTAGAGAAGCCAAGAAACAGATAGAAAAAACTCAGACTGAAAAAGAGAAGCAACACAGCTTTCTGAAAAATCTGGAAAAAATCAGGAAACTCGGTTTTCACATTAAAATTCTTGAGCTTCATTCTGAAAAGCAAAACCGTGACAAGCTGTGTTTGATTTGAGTTTTCAAACCATTGGCATAATAGGATCTTCATTGTACCTTACATCTGCTTAGTGAGAAGCACCCCCTGTAAGGTGTTTGTAACCCTGATCTTGGATCAGAAAAGTGAGTGAGTGTGTCCTAGTCGTGTGGACTTGGACGTGTCTAATCTTGCGAAGGTTGGACGTGGTGTAACCTGTCTTTGGGAAGAAGGTTACGTGGTTGCAAGTTGTAATAAGGTGTATTACATTTGTAACGTGTGAAGCCCGTTAGTGAAAGTGGTTAAATCCTACACGAGGCAGGTCGTGGTTTTTCACACCTCAGTTGGGCTAGAGGTGTTTTCCACGTAAAAATTGTGTGTGCTTTATTTTCCGCATTTATCTTGGTGATTTTCGCATCTGCAATATTTGAGAACACCCCGTGCAAACAAGCTATCAGGGTGTTTGTCATTTGAGAACAACCTCTGTGAGGGTGTTTGTTATTTACAACGCGAAAATCAGACACCACAATTCACCCCCCCTCTTGTGGTTGTATACTCACGAACTCAACACAAGCCAACCAAAGTTGGTCGATGAGCGCAAACTCTCAGATGTTGGTACAACGAACCACATCACAATCTGCCATTTTGAGCCAAGTTAATCATAAGGGTGATTCTAACAGCTTGGAAGAAAATGGCGTGCTGTGTGGAAATAAATATCACAAGGATATTCCATTTGCTACCCTCGTATTTTTGAAGAATCCGTTTGGTATACTTTGTGGAAATAAATATAAATTTAGCTATAAATTATTCATCAATTTAAATTTATAGAACTTATCATTATTTTCGTATTGTATACCAAATGCATTTGTCAAAAATGCAGGGATACCAGATGGAATATCGGAATGTCATACCTGAGGAAAGGGAACAGCAGCAACGAAATCAATGAAGAAAGAGTCGGAACGAAGGTGCCCCCTGGCAATCTCTCTCCTGTCAGTGGCAAGTTCCCCTCTGCCATATGGCCCATAACACCCTTGAGCTAGGTGCAACAAGGGCGACTCAAAACTTGGACAAGGCATGTAGCATGTAAAAGAGATCAGCAAGTGTACGAAGGAACGTGACAGTGGCACCCAACTACAAACTGCAGCCCATGCAAGAAGAGGGTTTTCATGACCCCCCATTATTCATGAGTGGCACCACAACAACAGCTGGGAAGTAGAAGAAGAGGGGATCGACGAAGACGGAGAGCAATGCAGCAACAAGGAAGATCCTGTGCCATACGACAACCACCTAGCTCGCTTGATGAATCACTTCAACAATGAGGTACTCGAGGATGTCCCTCCTCCCCCCCCTTCCAAAAAAAAACTTGTGGAAATTAAAGGCTGATAGACTGAGGTTGTGCTTGTCTTGTGCTTGTGCTTGTGATTTTGATTGTATCCCAATCCAAACGTGCCCAGAAAGGGCTTTCAATTTGTTGGGTTCACAGAGAGAAGACGATGGTAGTGGTGGGGATGATCATGGGAAGGCGCTGTCTGCATCCTCTGTGCTATCCGAACTTTGATTTCTGCTATCATAGAAGCTGGTTTGTCATTGATACATGCCCCCCCCCCAAAAAAAAAGGTGAGATTCAAAATGCAGTAACCGTATGCTTTATTGGATGTGTAATATTCTTCTATCATATTTTAACATGGTTTGGAATTGTCGGTAAGCTCACAGACCCAGGGTCTTTTTTTCATTACTTTTATTTTTTAAAGAGAAAAGTGATGGAAATATGGGATGAAGTCTGGTAGAAGGGAAGTGGGTTTAGCGCAATTACTACTATCAAATCTGACACGGTCTCCTCAGGGCTGCGGTTTCCATGAGTGCTCCTAAACTCTGAGTTTCGCCTTGCGCAAATCCCTTGTAGGAGTTATTTCCTTCTTACCGTTTTGGTGCAAGTCATTCTGCGCTTTCCTCAGGGCTGCGGTTAAGAATTGAAGACCATAACTAGGGTTGTTGGGTTTAAACCTGACTCATACAAGATAAGATCGAAAAATAAGAGTACATAATAAAAATAATAGACAAATTTTACATGGCTAGATCGGCAGCTCCGCCTACTCCACCAATACAAACAAAATTTGTATTCCACTCAAAGTTGATTACAACCACTCCAACCCAAGTTATAAACTTCGGACTCAACTCACAACCTCCCTCTAAGTATCCCACACACACCTCCCCTGTATTTAGAGGAAAAATTAACACCCACAATATAAACGTACATACCTCTAAACACGCCTCTATTCAACCCTTTTGGTGGTCTTCACCACGACCATGAATCAAGGCCACAGAGACATTATTTATAATGCAAAAATTTTCCAAAATCTGGCAACCACCTTGTACCAAGCTATGCCAAGCCGGCCATTCTTTCCCTTCCTTTTCCATGCTTAATCAACACAATACCATGGGCTCCTACCAAAATCATACATCGAGGCCAAACAAATTGGTCCTTCCGCCCCAAGCCATCACAGTAGTAGATATCTTTCCCTTTTTATTATTTCTTTTTTTTTTCCTTTCTTTTTCTTTGAGTTAAATTAATTACCAAAACATATAACCAAAGAAAGATTTACTTTTTAGTACACTAAGGTTTGATATAATGATTTCTGTAACCTACTTTTTTAGATAAATATTTTTGGGGCTATGTAGGTTAGGGTAAGTATTTTTCATGGTACAATTGTTTCGATTATAATACTTTTGGAAGACAAATATTTATATTTCTGGCCCTCAACTTTCTAAAATTACAAATTGGCCCTAAATATGCAAATATGATTATCTTTAGTGTTTTTTCTTCTTATAATGACTTTACTTGGTAGTAGTTATCACAATCTACTACTTATATCACAAATATTATATTTTATGTGATTACAGACCCACCATGCTTAACAAAATAATTAAAGCCTAATTAGAGAGTTTTGACTATTACATGAATTTAGTCCACGTTGAACCCTAGCATCCCCCTAACTTCCAGTTTAGGGAGATTGCTAATCTCAACTATACATTCCTTAGGTCAGGCACAGTACAAATCCGTTTTGTTTCCTACCTCAGACCATAGTCAGTAATCAAGTTTTTAATATTTTTAAGGACAGTGGAATTTTAATCAAGAAATTATAATATTTAAGATATAAGGCTCGATTGAATAAAGTTCCCTATTGGGAAACTTCTTTTATTGAAAGTTTAAAGTGGAAATGTTACAATGAAAATATTGAAGAGGGACTTAAACCACTAAGATCATTAGAGATGCTTGCTCATAGAGAAATAAAGAATTCCAACTTCTCTTTTCCGGAAGTATGCTCAAAGGACCGTGTCCCTTCTCAGCACTCAGCTTCTCCTTTTATATAGTCTTTTTGTAGAGACACTTGTCAAAATAGTACACTTCTCAGCACATAGGATGCCCTAACGGTTATAGTACACACTGATTTGACACATGACTACAGTTAAATTCACATAGTTACAGTAGACTGCCTTATTTTGTAGACCTGACACTTGCTAAAATGGTACAATAATAAAACAACCACTTTTCAGAGTTCTTTTAAACCCGACACACACAAGATAAGATCAAAAAATAAGAGTACACAACAAAAATAATAGATACAAATTTTACGTGGATTGGCACCTCTGCCTACTCCACCAACACAAATAAAACTTGCATTCTACTCAAAGTTGATTACAATGACTTCAACCCACGTTATAAACTTGGAACTCAACTCACAACCTCTCTTTAACTATCTTTCACACACACACACCCCCATATTTTAGAGGAAAAAAAATTAACACCAATAATATAAACATAAATACCTCTAAAGACACCTTTATTCAACCTTTTGGAGGTCTTCACTGTGATAATGAATCAAGGCCACAGAGACATTATTTATAATGTAAAAAGTTTCCAGAATCTAGCAAAGACGTACCAAGCTACACCAAGCCGGCACCGGCAATTCTCTGCATTCCTTTTCCATGCTTAATCAACACAATTACATACCATGGGCCATCATGAAGATCATACATCTAGACCAAACAAATTGGTCCTTCTGCCTCAAGCCATCACAGTAGTAGGTAACTTTCCCTTTTTATTATTTCATTTTTTTCTTTTCTTTTTCTTCAAGTTAAATTAATTACCAAAACATGTAACCAAAATAATTTGGGATACTTATCAAATCTTGAACTCTAACTAGTATTCGGATTACAACTTAATAGGGGTGAATGACAACCTCGAGTTCCTGAGAGAGTGAGAAGTTGGAGGATATGTGGCCGCATTTCTATCTGTCAGAAGAGGAAGAAGAGCGAGTAGTTATACCGTGCAATCTTGCTAGCAATCCGAACAGGAAGGACATGATTAAGAACTGCTTGATTGGGTCATACTAAGCAGACTTATAATATTACAGCGATGAAGAAAACAATGGCAGCTATGTGAAGGCCATTACAAGTTGTTTTCATTAAAGAGATTGGTGATCTTGGAAGATTAAGGATATACCTTAGTACGGAAGCGAAGAATCTCGTTGCTCAGAAATCGCCCAGGAATCAGCACAAACAGTCAATCGCTGGCTGCTAGAGTCATCGTCGAATCCACGTCCCCAAACCCAGCAGGATTAGCATGAGAGAGAGCAGAGAGTGGATTAGGAAGCTTTGAGTTACTAGTTGTGTCATTCAATCCCTAATCTAAACCCCTTAAAATAGCAGCAAAAAACTTTTAATTGACTATGAATAGTTGACGGGAATTATTAATATATAATTAATTCTATAATCGCCACTTAATGTGGGTTATTAATGTTACCATTGCACTCGGCTAGCGGCTCCCCCTTGGTCACATAAACCATAAGTTACACGTCTCTCTACTAACTAATCTCTTCACGTCTCATACTGGGAATAGGGTGTGCGACCAAAAAGAACTAATAGTATTATATCAAGTTACCATTTAACTAATATAACACTTTCACAAAATAATAATACCCCAAATCACTTAAAACATCACCAATGGCATACGCTATCCCTTTATGCCTATCGATATATCAAATGCTTATATACTGAATATAATCGTCTCAGCTTGATGTGGTGATGGGGAAATAATTCTTCTTGAGACCATTAAAAATAATCCATCTTAGCACAGCTACTTTCCTAATGTATTCCACTAGACCATATACATCTTAGCTCTTAGATAGCACATTAAGGTAGCAATAGTGCTTTGACTTCATATCATTATTCTAAGTCAAAGAGTATTGCTAATAGAGGTCACACAGTGACAATGAAAGGAAATTCACTTGCCACTCACCAAACAGGTCGACATTTACTGCGTACAGTATGAGAGGGTGTCATGGAAGAGCTCCCACTAAGCTGCGTGTGATACTCTTCTATGCCACGCGAATCATAAGTCTAGCTTTTATCTAAAAACCCAACTTGAGCCACTAAATCAATATACTTAATGTCAATCTTGGCACTCAAGATTCAGCTATAAGGTTTTAATATGAAATCATTGTATTTTATATTCGACTTTCAGAAGTCTTATCGTAGACTTACTAAGGCGATTACCTAACTTGTCATTCATTGTAAAGCTTGTCATAGAGCTCCAAATTTAACCACTACTTCGATTTATAAATAATTTTTATAGTATAGAAAAGTAGGGATCGATCCACGAGGAAAGATTATTTTAAAAAAAGGCTAGCTCAATCCTAAATGATTTTACTAATCCAATTTATTAAATCTAATCTTAATAATTATAAAATAATTAAAATATAATAAAAAAAAATCTGGAGAAACACCCAATGATGCTCCTAAATATTTTGGATTATATTCTGGAAAGAAAACAGTAAAAAGCTTTCCTAAATAATCTAGAAAATAAAAATAGAATAGTAACTGAAATTCTAATTAAAAATCAAAACAGCAAATAATAATCAGAAAACAAATATTAAAAATGTCAAAGAGTAACCTGAAATGTTATTCTTCAGGTATATGAGCTTATCACTCCTCAATTGTATCCAATAATTTCAGAAAAATCAAATTAGAAAATTACCACAGAATATCAATGCAGAATATTAAATATGAAATTAGAAATATAATAATCTGCATAAATATAAATATAAAAATAATTAAGAAAATTGCCCTAATTCTAGGACACAATTTTCTGGACTTAACAATACCTAATATTTGTGAATTAACAATTAAAATCGAAATTTTGAGAATTAATAACCTAAAAACCTACACATATCAATTTCACAAAATAATTCTGAAAAATTATCAAATAACTTCCAAAAATTACGAAATTAAATATGGGCAAGACTAGGACACTATATAAACCCTAGGAACTGATAAAAATCGAAAAAGAACAAAAATAACTATTTTTAGTCTAATTTCTAACAAACTAGTAATTAAATACTAGAATTGAATATAAATCAATCTAAAATTATAACTACTTCAACAATCAAAATCTAAACTATTTAAAATTACCTAGAGACTCCTAAAAGATTATACTTTTGGGGGGGGTTTGATTGAAATTATATTGAAGCTAATAAAAATAAAACAAAAATTAACAAACTAATCAAATTAACTCTAAGAAACAAATAATGATTAAGAGTTGTCAAATTTATGAAGAGTACCTAGTATAAGCTCAATCCACCATGCAAATTAATATTTATCATTAACACACAAGTTAAGTTCATTCATGAGTTAAACTGTAAAAGATATCCACCAGCGGTTCTCCCCTGTTTTACCTTAGATTATGGTTTAATTAGGTCCAACCCTAATATAAACCCTACTAATTTAATAACCCTTATACCAGCGCAAGAATCTAATCAAAGTAGAGCATTACGAATTAGAAAAATATCATTTAATCTTTGTAACCAATTTACCAGCAAATCGATTTAACAAAGATCTAAAGCGATTACCTAATTAAAAGAGATGGGTTTGAGCCATTCATGATTAATTAGGGTGATACCTAAACATAAAAGACTATAACTGTTACGTATTATATTCTTCTAAACTATCAATTGAAATTGTATTAAACTAACTAGCATGCATTCTAATTAATTTAACACAAATATCATAAACGATAAATGCTAATCGCTATAGAATCATGAATATAAATCAACTGGGCATTAAAGTATAAAACTTGTTTCAAAATAGTTAATTTAGCATGGCTTCGAGAAGATTATACTAAGCAAAAAAAAATTACTCACTCATATTAAAATTAAAATCACATAATCCACCCAAATAATTTATGTTTAACAATAATCTAAACAACCAAAAAAATATATAAAAATAAAGCAACCTTGCTAATTTGATGTGTCGTGAGGGATTAAAGGAGGATTTGAAGGCGATGGCGGGTAGATGATTAAGATAGTGATGAGATGATAGATGATGATGGTGGAGGCTTGATGAGGAGGAAGAAGGGCTACGTGGGTAGAAAGAAGAGATGATGGTTTAGGATGTCGGTGGAGATGCGTGGAGTATTTTTTAATGAAAGATTGTCGTGGCTTGTTTGATGGGAAGAATATGGTGATCGTGATGAAGGTGGGCGTCGTGAAGAGAGATGTGAGGCGTGGATTGTGGGTGAGTAGGAGGAGCTTGGCTGATTTGTGATGATCCTGGCTGATTGGGGCATGATGATACATATAGGGAGGAAAGGAGGGGTGTGATTAGGGTTAGTACTGAGGTTTCCTTCTTCCTTTCTTCCTTGAACTTCTTCTCCCTCAAGACTTCTAGCTCTTCTCCAACTCTTCAAACCCTATTCCAATTAAATAATCATGAAAATAATATTTTCCATAAATTATTATTGGACCGTCTTAACGGTCAAGCGTGTAAAACCCGAATTTTGACGTCCTCTCGTCTCCACTTTATTTATTAATGCTAACCTGGAAAATATATAAAATAAAGTACATTAGACGTAATAATGTGTAAAATATAATCAAAATAATTAATAAAATGTTGCATGATTAATAGTTTAACAAATTCCCCCACACTTAGACTTTGGACGTCCTCGTACAAAGAAATCTTAGACTCGACCTAAAGTTGGCATCCTTTCTTTTCTTATAAAATCATGCATACTCATGATACTCATAATAGGTCTGGGCTTGCTTAAGAAAAACAGTGTTATTGAATTAATTAGTTTTTTTTTTTTCCCAATGAGTGAATACCTGCTAAACATCCAACTATCCTTAGAGAGTTTATTCATCAACCTCACAACATTTTCATAATGAGGTAACAAGATCAATAATTATCCATCCCTTTTAGATATGTATACACCGATCAAGAGGTCTAAATATTTATGATAGAAAAATTGAGGCACAGTATGGCTATAGAGACAATTGAACTAGGTATAATAACTCATTGAATTGATTCTAAACTCGCCTTGTATTTGTTTTTCTTTTTTTTTTTTTTTCAAACTTCACTTGCGCACATATTCGAGGCCCATATAGCGTTTTAGAAATTAAACACTCCCTGTCTCACACTCATCCGAATAGAGGCACTGGAGTAAACATTTATTTTCATCATTACTTTTATTTATTTTAATGGCTCATTAGTATGGGAAGCAAGCTTTCCAATGGAAGTATTGCCTTAAAGGGTAGCACCCAGTAGCGCATGCCTCAAAGGGGTACTTGTCATTCCCAACTTTGACTCGCCTTTTTTTTCTTTCTTTGTATGAAAAATAGACAAGTAAAATCACAATTTTAATGAATTATTCAACTAATTCAATAGTCTAGGAGATGGGTCAGGTCATTTTATTATCTCTGAATCGGATATATTACATGACTAAATAAGATGGATAATCAAGAGAGTTACTCATTAAAAAGATGTATGAGGATCAACGCAAACTTCTCTAAAGAATAACTATCATGCTTAGAAGTCTTCACTTATAAAAGAATAAACTGCAAAATAGCTAATAAAATAAAATTTTTTTTTCTAAACAAGCAAACCTAGCATAAACTCATATCATGCATTATTTACAAGAAAAGAAATTTTTTTTTGCTTTTTTTTCGATTTTCTATTTTTTTTTAAAGAATAAAAACTACAGGAATTAAATGCAGGATGCACCCCCCCACACTTAATTCATGCATTGTCCCTAATGCATGCAAAAAGTAAGAAATAATGAAAACAAAAGCAAAAGTAAACTTCCCTGAAAACGTTGGGTTGCCTCCCAATCAGCGCCTTTGTTCATAGTCATTGGCTTGACTTCATGAATGCTCATGGATCCTCAAGTCGGATCTCTTCTATTAAACATACCTGGTCTCCTTCATAGAAATGTTTTAGCCTGTGACCATTCACTTTGAAAATCTTGTTAGTAGCAAAGGATTTGATCTCTACAGCACCATGTGGATAAATCTTTATTACCATAAAAGGTCCTAGCCATCTAGAGTTTAACTTACCAGGAAAAAGTCTCAATTTAGAATTAAATAATAGCACTTTCTCACCTACCTGAAATTCTTTCCTAATAAGTTTCGCATCGCGAAATGCTTTGGCCTTGCCCTTGTAGATGACTGAATTGTCGTAGGCTTCTAAGCGTATCTCTTCTAGTTCCTGCAAGTGCAATTTACGCTCTTTCCCTGCTAACTCATAATCAAGATTACATTGTTTCACAGCCCAATATGATTTATGTTCTATCTCAACAGGGAGATGACATGGCTTCCCAAAGACTAATCTATAAGGTGACATACCAATAGGAGTCTTATATGCAGTCCTATAAGCCTAAAGAGCCTCATCTAACCTAAGACTCCAATCTTTCTTTTCTGGCCTAACTGTCTTTTCAAGGATGCCCTTAATCTCTTTATTAGAAATTTCAGCTTGGCCATTAGTCTGAGGGTGATAACTAGTAGATACCTTATAAGCTATATGATATTTAGCTAACAAGGTACCTAAAGTTCTATTGCAAAAATAAGTTCCCCTATCACTGATGATCGCTCTTGGCACTCCATATCTATGCAAAATTAGGGATTTAACATGTTTCACCACAGTCTTAGCATCATCAATCCTAGTGACCACAGCTTCTACCCATTTTGATACATAATCAACAATCACAAGAATATAGGTATATCCAAAAGAAGGGGGAAAGGGTCCCATGAAATCAATGCCCCATATATCAAAAATTTCACAAACATACATATTATATAAAGGCATTTGATTCCTCCTTGATAAGTTTTCAGTCTTTTGGCACACTTCACATCTTTTACAGAATTCATAAGTATCATTAGAAATAGTGGGCTAATAAAAACCACACTCAAGCACTGTATGTGATGTTCTTTTAGGTCCAAAGTGTCCCCCACTTTCTGAAGAATGAGAGAAGGTTAGAATGGAATGAATTTCACTATCATCTACGCATCGCCTTATAATCTGGTCATCACAAAACTTCAATAGATATGGCTCATCCCAAACATAATATTTGGATTGAGCTCTAATTTCTCTCTTTCAACTCTAGTTAACTCAATGGGAAAAGTTTTGGTGACTATATAATTTACAATATCAGCACACCAAGGTAATCTACTAGTCATAGCATACAGAGTCTCATCAGGAAAACAATCAGTACAAGGGCTACCACTCTCCCCTGTTTCTAATCTATTTAGATGGTCAGCAACTAAATTCTTAGCTCCAAGCTTATCTCTAATTTCTAGTTGAAATTATTGCAACAATAACATCCATCTAATTAACCTGGGCTTAGAATCTTTCTTTTCCAATAAGTGTTTGAGGGCAGAGTGATTAGAATAAACAGTAACTTTAACACCTAACAAATAAGGACGGAACTTTTCAAGAGCAAAAACAACAGCATACATCTCCTTTTCTGTAGTGGTGTAGTTACACTGTGCAGGATCAAGAGTTCTAGAAGTATAGTAAATTACATGAGGTACCTTCCCAACTCTTTGTCCTAGAACTGCCCCCACTGCCTTATCACTAGCATCATACATTAACTCAAAAGGTAAGGCCTAATTTGGGGGTTGCACAATAGGAGGAGAAGTTAATGTTAACTTCAACCGATCAAAAGCCCTCATACAGTCATCATTAAAATCAAAAGAGACATCCTTTGCAAGCAGGGTATATAAAGGAGAAGCAATTTTAGAAAAATCTTTGATGAAACTCCTATAAAACTCTACATGTCCTAAGAATGATATCACATCTTTCACACACTTTGGGTAGGTAGCTCTATCTACCGCTAATCCCCTTGATGACACTACATGTCCCAGTACTACCCCATACTCAACCATGAAATGGCACTTTTCAAAATTCAACACCACATTGGTTTCAATGCAACGTCTAAGCACAAGAGTAAGATGATGCAAGCATTCATCAAACGAATCACCATGTACAGTAAAATCATCCATAAAAACCTCCATAATCTTGGTGATAAAATCAGAAAAGCTACTCATCATACATCTTTGAAGGGTAGCAGGTGCATTATATAAACCAAAAGGCATACGTCTAAAAGTGTAAGTGCCAAAAGGACAAGTAAAGGAAGTCTTCTTCTGATCTGCAGGAGCTATAGGGACCTGAATATAACCTGAATAGCCATCCAAAAAACAATAGTGTGACCTCCCAGCTAGTCTCTCTAGCATTTGGTTCATGAAAGGCAGTGGGGAATGGTCCTTCTTAGTGGCCTTGTTAAACTTTCTATAGTCAATACACACTCTCCAACCACTCTGGACTCTAGTAGATATCAACTCTCCCTCATTATTTTGCACTACTGTTGTTCCCCACTTTTAGGAACCACATGAATAGGACTAACCCACTCAGAGTCAGCAATGGGGTAGATCACCCCAGCATCTAACCACTTAAGAATCTCTTTTTGGACTACCTCTATCATAGGTGGATTAAGTCTCCTCTGAAGGTCCCTCTTAGGCTTAGTATCTTTTTCTAAAGTAATAGTATGTGAGCACAAGGTAGGGCTAAGGCCTTTGAGGTCTACTACAGTCTACCCTATGGCTTCGCTATGTTCTCTAAGCACTTTAATAAGTTTTTCCGCCTGGTCCAAAGTGAGTGCACTAGAGATGATTACAGGCAAAGTTTCATTGTCCCCTAAATAAGCATATTTCAAATTTTCAGGTAACGGTTTCAATTCCAATTTAGGGGGTGAGATGCTCGAGGGAAGTAACTTAGCATGCTTTTCAGGCAGTTCAATTTTGTTAGGTCTATTGTGCTCTTGCAAGTGAAACAAGGACCTTATCATATCATCTAAGTTATCATTAACTTGATATGGCATTTTCTGAGACTCAGTATGATCAAGACTCTTAGTAAGCACAGTAAACAGCTTATCCTCATGGGACAAGTCATAGACATCTTGAGATAACTCATCAAAAATATCAACTGCATATAGGTAGTTAACATCAGAAGGAAATCTCATGGTATCAAAAATATTGAACTTAATAACCTCACCATCAAATTCCATGGTTAGTACCCCTTCGTGCACGTCTATTTTAGTCCTAGCAATTTTCAAAAAGGGCCTGCCAAGCAAGATGGGAATATCATGACATGCTTCACCCATGTTCATTACATAAAAGTCAGTAGGAAACACTAGTTCATTTACTTGAACCCAAACATCCTCTAACACTCCATTAGGATAAGTGTTGCTCCTATCAGCTAATTAAATCACTATGCCAGTTTTCTTTAATTCGCTTAGATTCAGTTTGTCATAAACAGATCTAGGCATAACATTAATAGAGGCACCTAAATCAAGCATAACTTTATCAAAGTAAAGGTTTCCTATTTTACAAGGAACAAAAAACACACCAGGGTCTTGACACTTAGGGAGAAGTTTTCTTTGAAAAACAGCAGACACATTTTCCTCCACACTTATCTTCTCATTACCAATGAGCTTCCTCTTGGTACTGCATAATTCTTTTAAGAACTTAGCATAATGAGGCACCTGTTTAATGGCATCAAGGAGAGGTATATTAATTTCTACCTTCCTAAAAGTCTCTAAAATCTCTTGGTTAGCCTCATTTACCTTAGACGCAGGGGTCCTAAATCTACTAGGGAAAGGTGGAATTGGCTTGTAAGGTTCTTTTTTCTTTTCTCCTAATTCCTTAGAAGTTTGATTAGACTCCATATCTAATTCTGGTTCAGCCCCTTTCACTTCTAACTCAGGTTCCACTTCTCTATTCTTTATAGGTTCCTTTAACTCTTTTCCACTTCTAAGTGTTATGGCGCTAACATTCTCCTTGGGGTTAGGGTAAGGTTGAGATGGCAACCTATTTTGCAAATGAGCCTGCAAGTTGCTAACTATGGTATCAGTCGCTGTTTGTCTCTCTTGAACTTGCTTAAGAGTGGTTTCCATACTCTGGAACCTATCATTCATTTTCTTAAGGACTTGTTCTAGGAGAAAATTGGTCCTATCTTGACTAGAAAGTTGATGAAAGGGTTGGTCAAAATCAGGTGGATTAGGCTTAGGGCCATACCTAAGGTTAGGGTGGTCTCTCCATCCTTCATTATAAGTATTCGAATAGGGATTATACCTCCTTTGATTTTGGTTAGAGTAAAGAGTATTAACATTACTTTCTTGTAGAGTAGGACATGCATCAGTAGAATGCCCTTCTAGACAACAAATACCACATATTACTGCTTTTTGGAGACCCCCAGTAACAATCTTATTTAACATAGCGGTAATGTGAGATAACTGATTTTCTAGAGATGAACTAGAACCTATCTCATTTACCCTTTTAACTTGTGAGTCCCTAGCACCAAACTGCTGAGTGTTTTGGGCCATTAAATTAAATAGATTTCTAGCATCAGCTAGGGTTTTGTTAACCAGAGCTCCCTCACTAGCAGCATCAACCATATTACGGTCCATAGGAAGTAAACCGTCATAAAAATATTGAATCAATAGTTGTTCAGTTATTTGATGTTGAGGACAACTAGCACATAACTTATTAAATCTTTCCCAATACTCACAAAAGGTTTCCCCATTCATTTGTTTGATTCCACATATTTCTTTCCTAATAGATCTAATACGGGATGCAGGAAAAAACTTTTCTAGAAACGATTTATACAATGCAGTCCATGTAGAAAAAGATCCAGCAGGCATATAGTATAACCAGTCCTTAGCATTACTAAGTAAAGAAAAGGGGAAAGCCCTTAGTCTAATTTGGTCCTCAGAAATTTCTTTAGGCACCATAGTAGAGTAGGTAATAAGGAATTCACTAATGTGTCTATAGGGGTCCTCTCCAACTAATCCATGAAACTTAGGTAATAAATTAATAAATCCTGAGTTTAATTTTAAAGGCTTATCTAAAACAGCATAAGTAATGGACATTGGTTGGGTTTCTAAGTTAGGAGTAGCAAGTTCTCGAAGAGTAGACATTCTTACCTCTTTAATCAGAAGACTGGCGATCTGCAATAATAGAAACAAAACAATAAAAGTCGTAAAATTAAATAGAAGTAAACTAGCAATTTAATTTTCTTTCCCCGGCAACGGCGCCAAAATCTGTAAAGCTTGTCGCAGAGCTCCAAATTTAACCACTACTTCGATTTATAAATAACTTTTATAGCATAGAAAAGTAGGGATCGATCCACGAGGAAAGATTGTTTTAAAAAAAGGCTAGCTCAATCCTGAATAATTTTACTAATCCAATTTATTAAATCTAATCTTAATAATTCTAAAATAATTAAAATATAATAAACAAAAATCTTGCAAAACACCCAATGATGCTCCTAAATATTTTGGATTATATTCTGGAAAGAAAATAGTAAAAAGCTTTCCTAAATAATCTAGAAAAATAAAAACAGAATAGTAACTGAAATTTTAATTAAAAATCAAAACAGCAAATAATAATTAGAAAACAAATATTAAAAATGTCAACAGTCACCTAAAATGTTATTCTCCAGGTATATGAGCTTATCACTCCTCAATTGTATCCAAATAATTTCAGAAAAATCAAATCAGAAAATTACCACAGAATATCAATGTAGAATATTAAATCTAAAATTAGAAATAAAATAATCTGCATGAATATAAATACGAAAATAATTAAGAAAATTACCCTAATTCTAGGACACAATGTTCTGGACTTAACAATACCTAATATTTGTGAATTAACAATTAAAATCGAAATTTTGAGAATTAATAACCTAAAAACCTACACATATCAATTTCACAAAATAATTCTGAAAAATTATCAAATAACTTCCAAAAATTATGAAATTAAATATGGGCAGACTAGGACCCTATATAAACCCTAGAAACTGATAAAAATTGAAAAAGAACAAAAACAACTATTTTTAGTCTAATTTCTAACAAACCAGTAATTAAATACTAGAATTGAATATAAATCAATCTAAAATTATAACTACTTCAAAAATCAAAATCTAAACTATTTAAAATTACCTAGACACTCCTAAAAGATTATACTTTTGGGGGGGGTTTGATTGAAATTATATTGAAGCTAATAAAAATAAAACAAAAATTAACAAACTAATCAAATTAACTCTAAGCAACAAATAATGATTAAGAGTTGTCAAATTTATGAAGAGTACCTAGTATAATCTCAATCCACCATGCAAATTAATATTTATCATTAACACACAAGTTAATTTTATTCATGAGTTAAACTGCAGAAGATATCCACCGACGGTTCTCCCTCGTTTTTCTTTAGATTCTAGTTTAATTAGGTCCAGCCCTAATATAAACTCTACTAATTTTATAATCCTTACACCAGCGCAAGAATTTAATCAAACTAGAGCACTACGAATTAGAAAAACATCATTTAACAGTTTGTAACCAATTTACCAGCAAATCGATTTAACAAAGATCTAAAGCAATTATCTAACTAAAAGAGATAGGTTTGACCCATCCATGATTAATTAGAGTGATACCTAAGCATAAAAGACTATAACTTTTACGTATTATAGTCTTCTAAACTATCAATCGAAATTGTATTAAACTAACTAACATGCATTCTAATTAATTTAACACAAATATCATAAATGATAAACGCTAATCGCTATAGAATCATGAATATAAATCAACTAGGCATTAAAGCATAAAACTTGTTTCAAAATAGTAAATTTAGCATGGCTTCGAGAAGATTATACTAAGCAAAAAAAAATTACTCACTCATATTAAAATTAAGATCACAAAATCCACCCAAATAATTTATGTCTAACAATAATCTAAACAACCAAAAGAAAATATAAAAATAAAGCAACCTTGCTAATTTGATGGGCCGTGAGGGATTAAAGGGGGATTTGAAGGTGATGGCGGGTAGATGATTAAGATAGTGATGAGATGATAGATGATGATGGTGGAGGCTTGATGAGGAGGAAGAAGGGCTACGTGGGTAGAAAGAAGAGATGATGGTTTAGGATGTTGGTGGAGATGTGTGGAGTATTTTTTGATGAAAGATTGTCGTGGCTTGTTTGATGGGAAGAATTCGGTGATCGTGATGATGGTGGGCATCGTGAAGAGAGATGTGAGGTGTGGGTTGTGGGTGAGTAGGAGGAGCTTGGTTGATTTGTGATGATCCTGGGTGATTAGGGCATGATGATATATATAGGGAGGAAAGGAGGGTTGTGATTAGGGTTAGTACTAGGGTTTCCTTCTTCCTTTCTTCTTTGAACTTCTTCTCCCTCAAGACTTCTAGCACTTCTCCAACTTTTGAAACCCCAGTCTAATTAAATAATCATGAAAATAATATTTTTCATAAATTATTATTGGACCGTCTTAATAGCCAAGCGTGCAAAACCCGAACTTTGACGTCCTCTCGTCTCCACTTTATTTTATTAATGCTAACCTGGAAAATATATAAAATAAAGTACATTAGACGCAATAATGTGTAAAATATAATCAAAATAATTAATAAAACGTTGCATGATTAATGGCTTAACATTCATACAACACAAGTATAATGATAATTCAATATTACACACACCTAGTGTTAATATTGAAAAGTTCCACCCCACCCTCTACTTAAGTGACAGGATGATTGCCTGTGTAACTAGACCAATTATGTAATAACCCGATCCTAACCCATATTTATTTATTTAAATCATATTTATTTATTTAATTAATCATGCTTATTCATTTAATTTATCAAGTTTATGGATTTAATCACTCATGGTTATTTGTTTAACCAAATCATGTTTATTAATTCAATTACGCTCAATTTATATATTTATCGAATTACCTTATGTTAGTATTTAATCATCCCGGTTGGAGGATAATTCATTTGGATCCCATTTTGCAATTCAAGTTTCATTGATTGTTAATTCAAGTTTTGTTCATTGATTAAATTTCAGGCGAATTGATATTAGGCCACGATGATTATGATTGAGCATTAAATTATATTTTTAATAATGTCACAAAAATTAAATGTTTAGCCATGCAAATATTTGGGCTCAAATTCATTATGTTCGGCGCAATTCATTTGGACCCGATTTGCGGCCCGATTCATTTTGGGTTAAGATTTTGGCCCGAAATTTTGGTGTGATTAAATTAAGCTAATTACTATCATTTGTACCCAATTTTAATTAGCAAAAGCTTCTTTTGGAGGGTGAATATAAGCCAAGTATAAGAGATGAGCATCAAACTTCAAGCAAACTCAACCACACACATCTCTCTCTCTCTCTTCCTTCTTTCTCTAGCCACGGTCCCCTCCTCCAGCTGCTGCCCTGGTGTTTTTTGGCCACCAATCAGTCACCAGCTGCCCACCCAACACCACCCTTGGTCTCCCCTAACCACGGCAGCCCCCTCCCCTGCCTAAGCATAACCCCAACTCTTTCATTCAAGCATCCAAGTGAGTAAACCCTAAACTTGATCTTGTTAGTTTTGATTTTTATTTTAGTTTTGGTTATTTTTTTGATGTTTGTGATCATTGATCATGATGTTTTGATAAAAAATAGGAGTTATTTTAGTGTTGATCATGGCGAAGTTGAGCTTGATTCATGCTAGGGTTAGGGATGATCATGTTCATGCAAGCTTAAGTTAAAACTATGTTTATGGATTGATTTGTATTTGATTTTGTAATATTTAGTCTTATTAATGATTATGATATGCTTTTGGTGATTTGGAATGATTTCAAGTGAGGATTTATATGAAAAGAGGGGGAAAAGTCAAAATAGTGAGGCTGGAAATTTCAGCAAAATAGGACAGGGTTCACGATTAAACTGGTAACGATTGCGCCATTGAAAAATTATGATTTTTGGTGGGCCGATATTTTAGTATGTTAGCTTTTAAATTCCTCTTGAATTGCCTTAATCCGAGATCTGTGGAAAAAGTTATGATCGTTTTATCGAAACTGCGCAGAATAGACTAAAAACTGACACACTTGTATTTTAGCCCATTTTGGGAACCCTATTGTGAGAACTATATTTTGTGTTGTAAATGAAAGTTTTTCAGGACTACTTAATATTTTCATATTAGGATTTTAGGTCTCCATTGAGGTCTAGAATGAAAGTTATGAATTTTTGAAGTGAACTAACCTGCTTGGGTGTAAATCAGGTTGTTATTGCAATTTCTGTGTAGTGTATAGTTCGAGAGAAATTTTGAACATTTTACTATAGATACCCCATATTATTTTCAAATTTCCTGTGAGATCTCATAAATTTTGGTTGAGTATTTTGAGTTTAGTGATTTTTGGAAGCATTTTGAGTAATTGTATAAAGAGCTATAATAAAGATTAAGGGAGATTGATCATGCACTCATTTTATGTATTTGGGCCAAGTCATTTAAGGGGAAAATGAATATTCAATGACTTTCATGGAGCTTTTAGCTTGATTAATGAGAAAAAAGAAGACAAATATACAATTTGGGAGCTTGTTTAAGAGCTTTGAATCAATTATGGATTTTACCAAGGAAATACCAAGCTTAGTGGGCTTAATAGCTTCTATTGAGTTCAATGACTCATTTGAGATGGAATTCTATATCTAATGGATTTATGAATGAATATGAGAAGTGGGGAGAGTTGTGACTCAGAAACCATATTTATCAGACCAAGTTATTGCAGTTTATGCTATTTTGAACCAAGATATATCTCTCTTAGCCTCAAACCTTTATTAGTTACTTACTTTAGCTTATATCAAATATATTTGTCTAGCCAATCTAGTGTCCTTGCTGTTATCTTGAACCAAGTTATACATCAGCAGACCTTAAACCCGTATCAGTAACCTATTGCAGAAAAGGCCATGACCACTCTCTTAATTATCACCATCAAGGCCATTTCCTTTGTAATATCTTTTATCTCATTGTGGACTATTTTACTTCTATTTCCTTTATATTGGATATAATTATTTTCATCAATTCAGTTTTGAAGTTATGTATACCATTTAATTACTCAATTTCTGTTACACATACTTTTACTTAATCAATTATGCGAGTAAGGATCATTTACTAACTATACATACTTACAATGACATTTATGAAAAGAGTTGAGGCCTAGTTATCATTCCCAATTATGCATAAGTGTTATCAAATCAGAACATATTTATTAAGTCAGATGATATTTATGAAACAGCTTACTTGTATCAAGTCAGATGACATTTTTAAATACTCAAGGTACGTCCATTGCCTGTATCTTCAGAAAGCATATCATGTTTATCAAGTTGCAACACTTAATGAGTTTATCAATGAATCAGTTTATATAGTGATTTGCCATTTAACTTGTGACCCCGTCAGTTATCATCTATAGGGCGTCAGCCCATCATTTACCGGCGCGGCTTGAGGCTAACTCTTGATCGAATTGGCAGGTGTACACTTATGTATAGATCATATCATTACAAGGGGTTCACATCTAGATAATAATGAGGAATTTAGTTTCATATTACTTTCATTTTCATTGTTAGTGCCAACTAAAGGAATTACAAAGACGGGTACCCATCAACAGTGTTTCTATACTCATTTTATAATACAGGAATGCATGTACTAAGTTTTTGCTCATATTTTCGAATTATTTTCATGTTTTCCATTTTAAGTGATGAAGTATCACATGTTTCTCCATTTAGCAAGCCCTTTTGGAACTCGTCAGATGCTCATAGTGGATTCAGCATATCATGAACATTGGAATCAACCTCAGGGTCAAGTTGGATCTATACTCAATATACTTGTATAGTGTGGAGTGCAAGTTATTACATGGTATGATTAAGTCGATGGTATTGAAGTTGAAATATTATAAACTTTGGTCTTGAAATGTTTCAGTTAATAGATTTTGTGATTGTAAATATGAGTTGTAAGATTAAATGGTTTCAGTGAGCCTTGTCCTTATCAGGACGGCGGTAGCGCCTTTTATTATTAAGTATTCCCCTGCAGATTATCGTAAATCATGTCATTAGCATTTTGGGGGGTGTTACAGATTTGGTATCAGAGCTAAGGTTGTAAGGGCCACTGTGAGTTATCAAGTGTTTATGAGTTAGCTATCAAGGTGTGTATGAGTTATGTTGGACCAGTTAAATGAGCTATTGACTATAAGTTCATATGTATGGGCATATATAGAGGAGCCATTTCCATTTGGGTGACTCAATCATTTGGTAATATCATGAGATTCAAGCATGAGCAAAGTGGACTGTGGGACCATTTGGGTCACTTGTTCATGAGGCATGCTCTCATTCATCTTGGAGTTGTATTGTATGTTTTATTTCTCTTATTTGTTTAAATTTTTGTAATCGTGCACTCTGGGTGTGTGACCCGTTGAGTTATGAACTCCGACGTGCAGCTATTGAGCTATTAAAGTATTTATCTTCATTTCAGGTATCTATTGTAAGGCTTTAAGCTTGGATTTTAATCAGTTTTTAAGCAGAACTCTGTCCGTTTTACCCCAGGATTTGAGAGTCTTATTGAGGTATGTTAATATACCTACTCTTAGGTATAGTGATGGTTGAAACCCAATGTGGGGATGCCACTTGCAACTTCTTAAGGGATTAATACAGTGTGTTAATATCTTTGAGGTGAACCAGTATAAGATGAACACTACAGTGAGTACTTATGTATGGTGATAACAATTAGTAGCTTACAGTGTGCTACTTGGTATTATATGTGTGGTACAAGTAGAATGAAGTTGCTGCCATATATCGGAATCATCTGGTCTTGATGCTAAGACTTTACATCAGCAATGCTTCCATTACTTCCTGTAATTGACTTATTTCTACCCTAGTTATCTTGAATTGTTCAGAGGCATCATTTCTTTGCTGCTAACACTCTCTTGATTTGTAATGGAGCGTTTATGGAAATTCTCATATGTGACCTATGGGGACTTCTTCAAACACATCTGAGCAACCTTTCTTATAGGCGAATCAAACCCTGACAATCATAACTGTTTAATTCTCTATTTCCATAATGGAACCTATAATGACCCCCAGTGTGCATTACTATGTGATTTGCAGTTCTTCCAAAGCATATTTGACTCATTCTACTTATAGTTCAGCCTTCACTATGTTCATATTTTTTTTACTATCACCTACTTTAACTCCTTGCTTTTATTTAGGAACAATTTATTTATTACTTGCAAAGCCTTTGGTTGCTTCAGACCCTGTCATTGAATGCCCTTTCAGCAATTAAGTGCATCCATATTGTTCGTGCTTCTATAGCACCGTAACGTCATGCTGGCATACTGCTCTATGGTCGTGACTACATGTCGTTATTCAAGTTATTTTGGTAATCCTTTCTTTTCTAGTACAACCTAGCTTGGTAATGATAAACAATGATTTGTGCTATTTCCATCTGCCAGCAGTTTTGAAGTTTATATGCATACCCAAGACTTTCATTTACTGCAAAATATATTATTGATGGATGTCATCATGTTCAGTCATAAGATTGACTCCTTCATCTTGACGTATTATCCTTTTAAACACTAGATGAATAAAATTTTCCTTCTGATAGTGTTGACCCTTATCTTCGTCATTTTACTCACATACGGATAGCGTATGACTTTTCAAAAGCCGCTCTGGTAACCTGCTGCATTTCTTCACCTTCATTACTTAATACTCCTTCTCAACTTCATAACATCGATCATTTACTTTACTATCATAACTATCATGAATAAACTGCATGTCTTGTATATGCAGGTCATTTCTATGCCTTGCCTCTTTCATTTCGATTCTTCGTCCTTTCATTCATTCAGCTTACATGTTGGTCCTTTCTAATGAATAAAGAAATATCTTTGCAAGAGTTCATGTTGTGGTTACATCTCTTTACATTTTAGATTACCCCCTATCATTTCAATTTACTGAGACCGGTAGGTAATTGAATGTTTATCTTTTATACACATGCCTCTAGTAGTATTGCTAGAACCATATTCACTGGACATTCAATCCAGTTTGATTGGCAGATCTGGTATCATTATGGGGGTGAACTGACTGTTTACTAAGATGATTGGTAAGGATCTTAAGGTTAGCTTGAGAGATGAGGATTGGCTAAACGTGTATTTCTACAAGCTGAGGGAAGAAAAGCCCTAATTATCCCCCCAATTACATTGTGTAAGCAAGTGAATTATCATATCAGTAATGCATTGAATATTAGTTATTTGTCAACCACACTCGGTATATCCATATCCATATTTACAGTTGGTGGATTTAGAGATGTTTCATCTGAAGACTTTCAGGACTATTTTCCCCTAAGAAACATTGATTTGCAAATCAACCTAGTTCAACGTGCTCAATCCGTTTTCAAAACCCCTATCATATGACCCCCAATAGAGTCCAAAGAATTAAAGATTCGGTGGATGAATTATAAGGGATTTATTTGACCAAGTGTGTCCCCGTGGGGAACCTCAGGTTTATATAAAGAAGAAAGGCAGAATCTTAAGGTTGTGTACTGTGTACAGAGAGTTGCACAAGATCACTATCAAAATAAGTGCCCTATACCTTGCACGAATGATTCATGCGGTTAACTGCCAGCAACAGAAGTCTTTTCCAAGAATGATTTAAGGTTCGAATATCACACCTAAATTATGCAACCACAATTTATCTTCTGCAAGAGTACCCATTTATAGTAATTCTTGTTTGCTTGTCTCATCTTCAAAACTTGATACTATCCAATGTTGTTTAATCTCCCTTGTATTTCAACCTGATATTTCCTATTAGCGTGATCATCCATGTCTTTGCAAACCCATTGTTAAATGTGCAATATATTTTGTTCAACCTTATATGATTGTCAACATTCCCGTGCTCTCGACCTTCACCATCTCTATTTCATGATCTTGAGTTGTTGTTCATTTCATTGAGAGCTGATTCCCACATCTACCTTACATCTCATTTATTCATAATAATACGCTTGTATGACTTGTTCTGAATTCATAATGTAATTCAACTCTCATTGGTATGGGTGATTACGATTGTCATAATTTCCTTACTCTCCTTATTTTGAACTTCAATTCCCACACATATATCTTACATGCTCAGAAGTAAACTCTAGCTTTTCTATTCAATCATATTACTGAACTTGAATTGGTTTCATATGAACAAAGGCACGTTTCTAATGTCACTTGTTCAATCTATTTACTTATCCATTGGCACTTTGCTCGTCTAATCCATTTATCTATCCATTGCACTTTGCTTATCCAATCGATATATCTATTTATTACACATTGCTTGTCCCATCTATCTATTGCACTTATCTTGTTCCTTATGGCTATAAAGTCACCTAGTTAAAGTTCAGTTGCTTGTCATCTTGTTTTCAATTCATCAGTTAACCCCGAGTATAACCATGCCATCTTTCTCCTTGGTTGATTAATTATTGGACCCTTTATGATCCATATTTATAAACCATAATTCTTATGGCATTATATTTCAGAATTCGTGATACACTTATGGTATCTTTGTTCTAACCGTCCATGATAATCTCTCATTTATTTGCCTTTTCTAGTCTCATTGTTCATTTCTTTTGTATGCAATGATTCACTTGGCTAAGAATTTCATCACTCTCATCCCTAACCATGGTCATTTCATTGCCCATTATTAACCGAGAGTAGATTCTTGAGTAGTCCGATGAGGGGAGATTATGTAAGGCATTAGGAATATCAGATGAGAAGATTTTGATAAGGGCATAATCTCATGCACTGTCTAATTATATTGGGGTGAGCCAGAAGAAACATTGAGTACAAGGTCAGAGCTAACCCAAGCAAGCATTAAGAGGGAAAATTCAAGTACATGTTGAGGTGATACAAGGTTGACAAAAGAGTTGTGCTGGCAAAATAAGGAAATAACCAAAGTCTCATATGGGTTATAAAGTATTTTCAAAAAGCTTTTCTAGTCAAGGTTATAAGAGAACGACTATCCAAGGACAATTAGGGACTAGTCACATGGGGCCTTATGATTCATAGAAAGGTTTAATCCTGTAGCTTGTTGACTGCACCTACCTATTGAACCCGAACACGTATATAATGTGTTTTATAGCTCGTAATAGTATCAGAGTACTTATCAGGGTATACAATAGTTTTTATTAGTTGACAAGGTGATGAACCAATACTGAGCACCTCCTCACTAGTAACAAGGTTCTTTTCTGTCGAAGAGAACATTAATTTTGAATCATAGCAATTGAGTTCATTATGGCTATTGTATGAGAAATATCCGGATCCACTACTAAAATATGGGATTAAGCAGTTATACAATACGTAGACACCCTTAGTCGGAGTACATTGGGCAAATTATACCCCTTCAGAGGGAAGCAATGGGAACCAATGGCCCATGTGTTTTAAAGCAGCATTGCATACATTTGGCAAGCGTCATAAGTTTCGAGGATGAAACTCTTTAACAGGGGAAGGCTGTAATAACCCGACCCTAACCCATATTTATTTATTTAAATCATATTTATTTATTCAATTAATCATGTTTATTCATTTAATTTATCAAGTTTATGGATTTAATCACTCATAGTTATTTGCTCAACCAAATCATGTTTATTAATTCAATTACACTCAATTTATATGTTTACCGAATTATCTTATGTTAGTATTTAATCATCCCGGTTAGGGGATAATTGATTTGGGTCTCATTTTGCAATTCAAGTTTCATTGATTGTTAATTCAAGTTTCGTTGATTGATTAAATTTCAGGTGAATCAATATTAGGCCTTGATAATTATGATTGAGCATTAAATTATATTTTTCATAATGTCACAAAAATTTAATTTTTAACCATGCAAAAATATTTGGTCTTAAATTCATTAAGTTCGGCCCAATTCATTTGGGCCCGATTTGTGGCCCGATTCATTTTGGGTTAAGATTTTGGCCCAAAATTTTGGTGTGATTAAATTAAGCTAATTACTATCATTTGTATCTAATTTTAATTAGCAAAAGCCTCTTTTGGAGGGTGAATATAAGCCAAGTATAAGAGATGAGCATCAAACTCCAAGCAAACTCAACCACACACACATCTCTCTCTCTCTCTCTTCCGTCTTTCTCTAGCCACGGCCCCCTCCTCTAGCTACTACCCTAGTGTTTTCCGGCCACCCAACACTACCCTGGGTCTCCCCTAACCACGGCAGCCCCCTCCCCTGCCCAAGCATAACCCCAACTCTTTCATTCAAGCATCCAAGTGAGTAAACCCTAAACTTGATCTTGTTGGTTTTGATTTTTATTTTAGTTTTGATTCTTGTTTTGATGTTTGTGATCATTGATCATGAGGTTTTGATAAGAAATAAGAATTATTTTGGTGTTGATCATGGTGAAGTTGAGCTTGATTCATGCTAGGTTAGGGATGATCATGTTCATGCAAGCTTAAGTTAAAACCATGTTTATGGATTGATTTGTATTTGATTTTGTAATCTTAGTTTATTGATGATTATGATTATGCTTTTGGTGATTTGGAATGATTTCAAGTGAGGATTTATATGAAAAGAGAGGGAAAAGTCAAAACAGTGAGGCTGAAAATTTTAGCAAAACAGGGCAGGATTCACGATTAAACTGGTAATGATTGGGCCATTGAAAAATTATTATTTTTGGTGGGCAAATAGTTCTTTGTGTTATCTTTCAAATGCCTCTTGAATCGCATTAATTCGAGGTCTGTGAAAAACGTTATGGTCATTTTACCGAAACTACGCATAATGGACTAAAAACTGACACACTTGTATTTTTACCCCATTTTGGGAACACTATTGTGGGAATTATATTGTGTATTGTGAAGAAAATTTTTGGGGACTTCTTAATCTTTTCATATTGGGGTTTTAGGTCTCCATTTGAGTTCTAGAATGAAAGTTATGAAATTTTGAAGTGAACTGACCTGCTTGGGTGTATATCAGGTTGTTATTGCAATTTCTGTGTAGTGTATACTTGGAGAAAAATTCTGAAAATATTACTGTAGATATTCCATATTATTTTCAAATTTTCTATAAGATTTCATGAATTTGGGTTGAGTATTTTGAGTTTGGTGATTTTTGGAAGCATTTTGAGTAATTGTATAAAGAGCTATAATAAAGATTAAGTGAGATTGATCATGCACTTATTTGGTGTATTTTGGGCCAAGTCATTTAAGAAGGAAATGAATATTCATGGACTTTCATGGAGCTTTTAGCCTGATTAATAAGAAAAAAGAAGACAAACATATGATTTGGGAGCTTGTTTATGAGCTTTGAATCAATTATGGATTTTACCAAGAAAATACCAAGCTTAATGAGCTTAATAGCTTCTATTGAGTTCAATGACTCATTTGGGGTGGAATTCTATATCTAATAGATTTATGAATGAATATGAGAAGTGGGAGAGTTGTGATTCAGAAACCATATTTATCAGACCAAGTTATTGCAGTTTATGCTACTTTGAACTAAGATTTATCTCTCTTAGCCTCAAACCTTCATTACTTACTCACTTCAGCTTATATCAAATGTATTTATCAAGCCAATCTAGTGTACTTGTTGTTACCTTGACCCAAGTTATACATCAACAAGCCTTAAACCCGTACAGTAACCCACTGCAGAAAAGATCATAACCACTCTCTCAATTATCACCATCAAGGCCTTTTCCTTTGTAATATCCTTTATCTCATTATGGACTATTTTACTTCTATTTCCTTTATATTGGATTTAATTATTTTCATCAATTCAGTTTTGAAGTTGTGTATACCATTTAATTACTTAATTTCTGTTACACATACTTTTACTTAATTATGCGAGTAAGAATCATTTACTAACTACACATACTTATAATGACATTTATGAAAAGAGTTGAGGCCTAGTTATCGTTTCCCGTTATGCAGAAGTGTTATCAAGTCAGAACATATTTATCAAGTCAGATGATATTTATGAAACAGGTGACTTGTATCAAGTCAGATGACATTTTTAAAGACTCAAGGTACGTCCATTGCCTGTATCTTCAGAAAGCATATCATGTTTATCAAGTTACAACTCTTAATAAGTTTATCAATGAATCAGTTTATATAATGATTTGTCATTTAACTTGTGACCCCGTCAGTTATCATCTATAGGGCGTTAGCCCATCATTTACCCGCACGGTTTCAGGCCAATTCTTGATCGGATTGACAGGTGTATACCTATGTATAGATCATATCATTGCAAGGGGTTCACATCCAGATAATAATGAGCAATTCGGTTTCGTATTACTTTCATTTTCATTGTTATTGCCAACTACAGGAATCGCAAAGATGGGTACCCATCAACAGTATTTCTATACTCATTTTACAATATAGGAATGCATATACTGAGTTTTTGCTCATATTTTCAAATTGTTTTCATGTTTTCCATTTTAGGTGATGAAGTATCACATATTTCTCCATTTAGCAAGCCTTTTTGGAACTCGCCAGATGCTCACAGTGGATTCAGCATAGCATGAACACTGGAATCGACCTCAGAGTCAAGTTGGATCTATATTCAATATACTTGTATAGTGTGGAGTGCAAGTTATTACATGGTATGATTAAGTCGATAGTATTGAAGTTCAACTATTATGGACTTTGATCTTGAAGTGTTTCAGTTAATAGATTTTGTGATTGTAAATATGAGTTGCAAGATTGAATGGTTTCAGTAAGCCTTGTCCTTATCAGGACGGCGATAGCACCTTCTATTGTTAAGTCTTCCGCTGCAGATTGTCGTAAATCATATCATTAGCATTTTGGGGGCATTACCAATTAGAAGCCTAGTGACATTTCAATATGTCTAACATGCAACAATAAGTCATGAGTATTTTGGTCATTTACAAAGGAAACATGTCCATCGCATAACAAAATACATCCAAGCATAAACCTTATGAATTCCTAACCTCAACAAATGAGCTTTGAACGCATCACTAGGAATAAGTTTTATGAAGGAAATATAATCACCTTGTTAGTGTATATATACCTAGTGGCAATGCATTTTGTCTCTATGGTAACAAGCAACACAATCCGCCTCCATAATAGACAGTGTCACTATACCATGACATGACTCTCCCACCTAGGGTGAAGATAAATCATGAGGTTGACCTCCACTCATCCTGTTCACCACCCTAATCGGCATTTGAGTATCTTCTTGACTTAAGGTCTCCACTTTTATAGCAAAGGACTAAGTCAGCAATACCACGAAGATGGCGCTTGATTTTCTTGAAGGTTTGCCAATGAGAAAATCCTGGGTTATTTTGGTTACGACTTACCAAACCAATCGCAAAGCAAATGTCAAGCCATGTATATAACATGACATACACTAAGCTTCCTATGACACTTACATAGGGGACCTTGTTCATTACCTCCTTTCATAATCTATTTTAGGGAATTGATTAAGGTTTAAGGTTAGACCCTTCTGAACTTGAGTGTCTACGAGTTTGGAATAATGCATCCAAAATCATTCTAAGACCTTTTAAATATATGCTTCCTAGCACATACATAAGAGTTTCTTAGGACGGTTTTCAATTGTCTCCACACCTATGACATACCTAGCTTCACCCATGCCCTTCATCTCAAAGAGAGAGGACAAACACTTATTAGTAACTTCGATCATCTCTAAGTTGTTTCTAGCCAGTAATATGTCATTAGCATATAGGATAAGAAACATAATCCCCCTAGTTGATTTTTTGACATACACACAATGATCTTTTGAAATAATAGATAAGCCAAATGAAGTTATAGCTTCATAGAATCTAAAGTACCAAGATCTAGAAAATTGCTTAATACCATATATGCACCTTTTAAGATGACACACCTTGTCCTCTTTTCCTTTTGGTACAAAACCGACGGGTTAGTCTATATAGACCTCTTCCTTATGGTTACCAGTGAGAAAAGCAGTCTTTACATCCATTTGAAACAATACTAGGTCCAAAGGGGCAACCAAAGCCAGGAGTAGGCGAATAGAGGCAAATCTCACCACAGGAGAAATTGTCTCTTCATAGTATATACCCTCAATTGGTTGAGCCTTTTGCCGCTAGATGGGCCTTGAACTTGTCAATCAAATCATCTTCCCCTCATTTTATCTTGAAAACCCACTCATTCCCGATAGACTTACGACAGGGTGGAAGATCAACAAATTTCCAAACCTTATTTTTGCTATTGAGTTCCATCTCATCCCTCATAGCATTCGTCCACTATTCGTGATTTTGGTTAATCAATCGCCTCTTGATAAGAGTTAGATTTTGGTGAATCAATCGCCTCTTGATAAGAGTTAGGTTCCAAGGAAGTGCATCGAAATATTTTCTCTTCAATTTTGAAACATTATCGATAAATTCTTTCATGCTCACTCCTTCAGATCCTAGGACCTTCATTATTTGTCTACCTAGGTGAAGAATCCTTCCCCCTTTCTCTAAGAGGTATGAGACTTTGAGCATGTAGAGAATCAGTTCCACTATCCCTTATAAGGATGGGATTCTAAACGAGTGGACTAACTGCATGTTCAGGAACAGGAGATTGAGGGTAAACCTCATTCTCAAATTGACTATCCTCAACATTGGAGACTGAGGACGAATCTCATTGTTTTTGATAGACAAATCTTCACTGTTCCTATCAAATAAAGGAGGTGTATCATGCTCGATGACTTAGTGAGAATTCAAATCCTCCCCCTCACCAAGAGATGGTCAAAGGCCTCGTTGTAACTCATACAATGTGAGGTCCTTTTTAAATTTCACTAAATGCTTATGAATTCATTATAAAGAAAATCGACATTATGGAATTCCATCATGCCACCGTTGTGGTGTTCTCCGTACATCACATATCATTTGGAATGCACGGGATATCTTATGAATACCATCCTAGTAGCTCTTGGACCAAGTTTACCATATTTGTGGGTTGGATTATACGCATAGCCAGCTGAACCTATGGGTGTAAATGGCCTAAGGATGGCTTTTTTCCTAATCATAATTATATGATGTGACAGATATACTCTTTCTTAACACACGATTAAAGATATAGGCTACTGTAAGTACTGTATCCCCCCCAAAACTAATTGAGAGGTTATCATGTGCCAAGCAATATACGATTCCTATGCTTTGTAACAGCCTATTCTAGCATGTGAGGAATCATTAGCTATCTTTGTGTACCTTTCTCCACGGAAAGAGAGCTATTCATGACCTCAATCAGTACGAAGAGTTTTAACTTTTCGTTCTGATTAAGTCTCTACTTCTACTATAAAGCGTTTGAACACATCAAATGCCTCATAACGGTGATATAGTAGCTATACATACCCATATTGTGAATAATCATCTTTTAATAGTAATGAAATAGATAGCCCCATGGCATGCTTTCACATTCACGGGTCCGCAGATGTCTGAGTAGATTAATTCTAAGGACTTCATACTCTTAAAGCCTTACTAAAAGGCTTTATGGATGCTATGTGAGCTAAACTTGACTCACACATGGGTAACTGACCTTAGTGAGTCAGTCTTAAAAACAGAGTTGAAAATGGGGCAAAGATGGAAGATGTTTTATTTCGTCCATAACATTGAAAGTGCCTTTCAGTGGCCAAATAAACTGCCATTATACACGATATATAAGACATCTAGATGAAAGTCAAAAGAGAGAAACTAATTTCAGAAACGAAAAACACAAGGGAACATTACACCCCAGATGTATAGAGAGCATTGTGAAGAAATAATGTATTCCCTTCACGGAGTTTCTGCTGGTATGTCCCTATGTCTAGGACATCTCCTTCGCAACCATTCCCTAGAATGACAGTCTATGAATCCACTGGGTGTTGATAAAAGTTCACAAAAATAGCTCAGTTTTAAACTACGTGTTTGGTTGCTCCCGTGTCTACAACCTGCTATGGATCAGAGTTAGCAACTAATGCCTGGGAGCACACATACTATTCAGGACTAACTATAAAAAGAAGGTACCTTAGTCAACTCAGGACAATCTTGAGCGTTGGGTCCCTTATTTTCGTAGTTGTAGCACTTCACACTTGCTATATTCTTCTCCTGATAACCGTTGGCCTATTTTCCTTTTTAGCAATACCGCCCTTGGGTCTGAAGCCTCAAAGGGAAATATATATGGTCGAACCTGATACTAAGCTAACCCGACATATCCTTAGCAGAGGGATAGCTTTCAAATTCCCCTACTGGATCGTCGTGCATGCTATAGAACATAGTATAGTATATTGATCGATCCTTCTCTGACCAATTTCAGTATACTTTTGGGCTCTCTCCTGATACTACTCACTAACAGTTACATCTTTGTCATTCTTATGTTTGGCTATCCTAGGAGACCTAGAAGTCGCCAAGTGTTCTAACACTTCATTCTTCTTTAGAAGAAACTGAATCTTCTGACACTATGTGTCATAGTTAGTACTATCCTGCTTTTTATTGGTGAGCAAATCACCAATCATATTTTAATTACCACATATATAGAAGTATATCCGCGTGATTAATACGCACCACCTCCGCAGCGACTCTTACGGGTACGACTCCTTTTTTAATTCTTGCTTCTACCTTTTTTTCCCAATTTTTTTATTTAAAATATGTGTGGTTCGAGATTCTCCACGCCACAGCCCAATGGGGCGCTATGACGTTTGGCCGCCACAGTGGCCGTCTTGGGACAGCTTGGGTTTGAGGTGAGTTTTTGGTTCCCATGGGCCACTATAGCCTTGTTGTTGCCGGTGCACTAACCATAGGCCCCTAAGACCGCACTTGTGAGCTTGCCGTCGTGACCACCTTATGGGTACTGGAGGTGTTTTAGGTTTAGTCTCTTTTTAGAATACGCTTTCGGGTTTTCTGGAAAAGAATCAGAGAATTAGACTAAAAGGGCTTGAGGCTGTGGCCAGTGATACAAACCGCATAGCACAATATATACAAACATATATATATTTATATATATATATATATATATATATATATATATATA